>CM035425.1:173947626-173962626 GCA_020310875.1 Ceratopteris richardii | reverse complement strand
GGAGAGGTAGATCATCAAGAGGAAGGGGTAGAGGAGGTAAGAAAGGTAGGGGGAGACCTTATAACACCTCACCATGCAACATTTGTGGTTTATCAAATCATACTATAGATGAGTGTTTTAGGAACTACAAGAATCAGAGAGGTAGAGGATATCAAAGAGGTGGATACTCATAGTCAAGAGGCAGATTCAACCATCGTCAAGGGTGTAACAACAACTATAACAACAACTACAACAACAACAACTACAATGGCAACTACCAAGGAGGATACAAGTCTAGAAAGGATTACAACAACTACACAGAAGAACAAGATGATTCTCTTCCGATCATGAATACTCCCCCTCCATCAGACCTCAGTCTCTTCAGCTTTCGACCTGTGAGTCTTTTAGCATATGCATGAAAATGCCTGAAGGATCCAAACACTTCTGATTTCTCTTTCAAAACATAAAGAGTTATCCATCTTGTAGCATCATCAATGAAAAGAACATAATACCTCGATCCGCTAATTGATCCTTCTTTTGTTGGACCCCATACATCTGTATGAATGAGTTCGAGTACTCCGTCATGTTTGAATCCTTTCTTCTGGAAAGGTAACCTGTGGGCTTTTCCCATCTGACATGCTTCGCACTTGTGAATCATATGTTGATTCTGTACATTCGGTAATCCCAGTACTAATTGATTTGCTATCATAGCTTTAATTCCTTTTTCATTGAAATGACCTAATCTCTTATGCAAGAGATCAAGTTCTGTAATGACCTTTTCACCATGTGTGAGCAACGCTTGGCCAATGTTCCCTTGTACTCTTAAAGTAAAGAGTCTGCCTTCTTTCTTACCAGAGACAATCTGATTATATCTGTTCTCGGGATCTTCTACAAATACTCCTTCATTTGTAAATCTGACCTGAAAACCTTTCTCAACTATCTGTCCTACACTAATTAAATTTTTCGGTATTGTTGGAACATACAAAACATTGGTTAGCAAATCTGCTCCACTCTTACAGTTCACTTTTCCAATTGAATGTACACTATGCCTCGTATTGTCACCTGTTTGAACAGTATGATTGGAACTACATTTTTCCAATTCTGACATCAGTTCTATATTTCCTGACAAGTGATTAGAACATCCAGAATCAATGTAAAATACCTTTAGGTCTTCGTTATCTGATGTGCTGATTGAGTTCATCATCAATGATGTATGACTTTCATTCTGTGTGTCATTTGCGTAATTGTTGTAGGTGGTGTTGTAGGATTGATTCTGTCCCCAACTTCTTGCTCCACCTCTACCATAGCCTCCTCTTTGATTTTGTCTTCCTCTTTGAAAGTTATTCTGATATCTTCCGCTTCTGCCTCTGCTATTACTATTCTGATTTTGATTTGATCCTTGTTGATTGTGCCAACAATCATGAGCCAAATGATTACTTAGTCCACAGATCCAGCAAGCCTTCTTGTTGTTATTCTGGCTACTTCTTCCTCTTCGAAAACCTCTTGCTCTTCCTCTGCCGGTGCCTTTACCTCTTGCATAATAAGCCTGAGAACTCGAATCTTCTTCATCTTTTGACTTAGCTTTGTCTTTCTTCTTGTTCTTCATGTACATTGCAGAACTTTGTCCTTTATCTGCATCTCCTTTCAGGTCTTGCTCATATGTGAGCATCAAACCAAGCAACTGATTTAAATCTGGTACAAAATGATTTAAAGAAAGTTCAGTTGAGAGTATGAAAGGTTTCCACCTTTCATCTCCTCTCAAACATGTTAGCAGTTGCGCTATCAATCTATGATCTTCGACATCTTCATTTATGGATCCAAGACTATCTGCTAGATCCTTCATCTTAGTAACATAGTCACTAATGCTTTGACTCGCCTTCTTTTTGAACGTTGTGAACTCGGACCATAAGCTAGTCTTCCTAGCTTTCGTAGTATTTTGGAAGTGATCTTCCAGCGCACTCCATATGTCCTCCGCTTTCTCCAGACCTCTAATGTGCGGTAGTAGATGATCTGTAACGGTATTATAAATGTAAGCTCTTGCCGTTGCATCTCTCTTCTGCCACAACTTCAAGGCTTCTAATTCTTCTTTTTCCGGTTGACTATCATCTTCGAAAGTCGGCTTCTTTTCTTCTCCGGTCACATACATCATTAAGTCCTTACTCATAAGTAAGGCTTCCATGCGCATTACCCATGTGGGATAATTATCTCTGTCCAATTTATCAATTTGGACATGATGTGCCATGATCTTCTTGTTTCTGTTACTTCCGATGAACTTTTGAGAATCTTTCTGCTCTTCAAAATCTTTCTCGTTCTGGTTCCACTGTTGTGGTTAACCTGCTCTGCGATACCAATTTCGGTATGGTGGCTACTCTGGGCTCTGATGCCAATTGAGGGTGGATATTCTACTCTGATACCACTTGTTATGGTGATTAACTTTCACTCTTGTACCACTATCAGTGGTCGTCGCAGCAAAGGCTGAATCTTGTCAGCCTGCGGAAATCGCCACGCTACCGAAAAGGATGCTAAGCTAGAGCGATATTAGAACACCTCCATAATCAACAGTAGCTTAGCAAGATTACTGTTACTCAACATATAAGACTGCACTTTGAATTCACTGGAAAAATTCCACCGGAACTTCACTGGATTGTCACCAGACTGACACCGTAGTTATACCGGAATCTTACCGGAATCAACTCCTATTCTGTTTGTAATTACATCAAGTGAGTATACAAGAAGTAAGTGATACGTGAACTTCCTTCACTAAGTGAACACTTTCTGAAGTTTAAGAAAAAACTTCTTCGGTTTAGTATGTCTTTTTTCGGTTAGACTTTGTACTGTGTGTACATATCCATTTCACCGAAATCTTTGATGAACTGATAGTAGATATGTCTAGCTATAAGATAAGCTAACTCTCATACAAAACTTTAATTTACTCTGCGAGATATACTTTGTTGTTCTACCGGAAAACACGTTAATTGTAACTGACCGAGAATGCGTTTACTGAGATAACTTTGACCGAGACATTCGTTTACTGAGAGAGTACCGAGGGACACGTTTACTAACAAACTGTAACTGTTAACGGTTAACAAACTTTCTACCGTAACACGAAAATACTAAGAGTTCTTCACATACGAGCAGTGCGCACAAACTTCCACATGAACATGTGTTTTCTATTAGAGAAGATGTGTACAAATTAACTTGGCCTCTTCTTGCTCAAGCTATGGAAATTGTCCTACACTGAGTAGTTTCTTCTACCATCTCTCTCATATGAATACCTGACATTTCAGGTTTCTGTTATTCATCTGTACATACGCGATCTATGGCGTCTTCTGAAAAACTTCTCACTCTCTTCACTCTCTGTACATACGTGATCTTTGGCATCTTCTCACTTTCTCATACTTCACTCTCACCTCCTTTTTCTCTCCCATACTTTTGACCTCTGTATGTGTTCTATTTATACTGCGCGCTCTTCTCATGCACGTTCTAGCTCGCACTTCCCTCTTTTATTCTTATGCACGTTCTCTCTGTATATACAGTTTGATTCGGTGTAACAAACTCTGATTCTGCAAGATTCTGTACTGTACATAACGGTCGTGAATTTGTCCCTTCATTAAGGCTTTGATTTTCTGAATATTTGATTCCGCTTCTCTTTATCTTCCTTTGTTTGTTCGTCAAATTCGTGAGTGATTCTTCAACACCACTTACCTCATAAATAGGTTGCCATCTAAATCTCTTGATGGGATGACCCCTTATGAAGCATGGCATGGTAAGAGACCCTCACTTGATCATTGCAGGATATTTGGATGTGTAGCATATGTACACATTCCTTCTCAGATAAGAGGTAAGCTAGACCCTAAGGCTGAGAAGTGTATCTTTATTGGATATGATCTAAATCAGAAGGCGTACAGGTTCTACAACCCTTCAAATAAGGGATTCATGGTTAGTAGAGACGTTGTCTTTGAGGAAAATGACTCTTGGTATGAGAATGAATGCAGGAAGGTTAAACTACCCTATGACTTGGAGGAGGAGTTTCCAAGTCTTACTAAGGAGGAACCTACTCAGAATGAAGATACCATTTCAGATGATGAAGACGTTATCAATCTTGAAGAATTCAAGGCATGGAATGTTGGAACATCAAGCTTACACTATGCTTGAGGTGGATTTGATATACATCAAAGGCTATCGCATCAAAAGAATATCCATTGGAGAGTTCTTTTTCTTATGCTCATTTATTGTATTTTTTGAGAGATTTTTGATGGTTCATTTACCGTTGTAAAGTACACATGTAAAAGTAGAAAGATAGAGCCCGAATCCCACGAATTTGTGGTGGTTGAAGTTGCATTCAATCAAGCAATCAATCACCTAAAAGTAGATCAAACTAGATCTTCACTTTTCCTAGATTGTAGGAAAGTGAATTGATTCCCTCCAACAACCATTCCCACCTTCATTTGGATTCAAATTTCACTTGTAGAAGTCCTAGAACACTCCTAGAGTCTATATAAAGACTTGAAATCACCTGTACATTACATGGAAGCAATATACATACACTTGTGACCATCATTGTCTTGCTCCTTCAATTCTCTGCATCATCGTCTTCGCCAATAGTAATCTTGCAGAGGCTGTTGCTCTCTCTCCACAGCTCCAAATTGAGAGCACAATGGCTCATTGAAAAGGTATTAGTGTCTAGTTTATGCCTATAGTTTTTCATAGCATTGGGTTCAGTAGATTGGGAGAAATTGGAGTTTTTCTGTCTCGGGGTCAATCTCTGCATATTCCTGAAAAATAGGAAGTACCACCGGTGAATGTCACATTCATTCCTATAGCATATTTTGCTTATTTCTTATACTTTTGTGCATTCCATACACTCAACCCTATGTGTATCACTCCCATAAAAGGATTTTTTCTAATTGTAATCACGCTGGTCGCTATGGGCATTTGAAGTTCATTGTCTCTTCCATAGATAGTAAGTTTTTTGAGCTAGTCGACCCATGAACCTATCTGTTTTGTATCGACTCATTCTCCTTGATGCTCCAAAGTACATAGTGTGTTTCTTTGCACTTATCCCATGACTATAAGGCCTATTTGAGTCTCCATAAGCTCAAGGGCTGGTCTTGTGCCGGTTGGCTTGACCAAACTTCGTCACTTCGAACCGCACTTTTATACCTTCTACAAGCTTTTCCAAGTTCTTTCACTGATATCAAAGCTAGATCAAGATGGGTGACGGCTTTCCCTCAATGATCGAGAAGCTTGATTGACACAACTACAAAGACTTCAACATCTTTCTTGGACAACTCTTCAATCAAGAAGCCAACAATAGCATAAAGGAAGGTAACTCTTGTCATGGTAATTCAACTAGTGCTCTATATGCAGATAAGAAGGATAATGAGCAGAAAGGCAAGAAGAAGGAAAAAGATGAAGAAGAGACTTCCCAAGCCAACTTTGCAAGCAAGAGCAAGTGGAAAGGGAAGAAGAAAGGACCAAAGCAAGACCAAGCCAGAGGTGAGAATTTTCAACCCTGTGCCATGTGCGATAAGACCAACCACACCACTCAGAATTGCTAGTTCAATGAGAAGACCTAGAAAGGAAGTGGAAGAGGTGGATATGGCAGTAATAGAGGCAGAGGTGGACACAACTTCAACAATAACAATAGAAGCTATAATAGAAGGGACTACAACAATTATTCAGAAGATCAACCACATGAATACTCATTGCTTCTCATGAATCTAAGCCACAAAGAAGGTAAATAAGATGATCATTTGTTCTACATAGATTCAGGATGCTCGAATCATGTTGCAGGCAACATTGCTCTTCTATCTGATTTGGAAAGTCCAAAGCATAGACATGAAGTGCAAACAGGGGATGACACAAAGCACAATGTGGAGAAGATTGGTAATGTCAAAGCTTCCAATGGCAGGACAAACATTCTAAGTAAGGTTCTCTATGTACCCACTATCACTAAAAACCTAATAAGTGTAGGCCAAATAGTTGAAAAAGGCTTGCAAGTTAGGTTCACCCAACATGGAGCTTTTGTGGAAGATCCATGTCAAGGCTTCAAGAAGATAGCCCGAGGTGAGAAGCATGGTAGGCTTTTTACTTTTGAAGTAGGAGAAACCAGGAACATAGCTCTATTCAACGTTGGGTCTCAAACCCTAAGTGAGCTTGAAGTGTGGCATAAGAGACTTGCTCATGTGAATGAAAGAACCTTGAAGGATATATGCAGGGATCAAAGTGTTCTAGGACTGCCGAACATATCAAAGCAACACATGATCAACAGGTGTGATGCATGTCAGATTGGGAAGGCACAGGACAACCATTCAACCACAAAGGCTACATCCACAACAACTTATTGGATTTAGTACATATAGATGTATGGGGACCAAGTCAAGAACCTTCATTGGCAGGATCAAGGTATTATGTCTCACTTATTGACGACCATAGTAGATGGACTGTTCTATACTTTATCAAGAGTAAGAATGAAGTGTTTGATTGCTTCAAGAAGTATCTTGCACATGTGGAGAATCATACAGGTAGATCACTAAAGAAGCTCAGATCTGATGGAGGGGGAGAATACTTCTCCAAAGAGTTTGATGAGTTCTTGCAGGACAAAGGTATCAAAAGGGAAGTGACTACCGTTGAGATATCAAGCTCAACATGTGATGATCCATGATGACACGTACTAGTTTTTCATTTCTCTGACATGTATAGTGGTCACGTCGATATATGTCAGGGATACTTCATTGAGCTTTATTAGATTTATCTACCAAGAGTGATGGCACATTTGTTTCTTGCGAGCTCACTCATTCACGGACATTAGGTTTTTCCTTATGTACTGGTCTTTATATATTGCACTTGTTGTATTCTTGTTTTTAGGTCATTCTTGTACATTCCTTTTATGTAATAGAAGAAGAAGAAGAAGATCATTCTTCCCTATCTCAATTTGTGTGTGTGCTTCTCTTTGAGAGTGAGAGTGTGTGTGTGAGCTCTCTTCCTTATCTCCTTCCTCATGACATGGTATCAGAGCCAGCGTGGCTGTAGAGAGCTTGTGGAGAAGGCAATGGTGAAGACTACGCGGCAAGGCGTGGAGAAAACGCGATTTCACAAACGGCCTCCGTTTGCTAAGAAAATTGGCGTGAAGGTAGAGCCTGCAAGGTGGGGCCCACAGAAAAACCAGGCCAATTTCAGAAACTGTAACTTGCGTTGTGTTTGGCGACACTCATATATTCCAAATCTAGAATTTCAAGCGATTCTGTGTACTGTTGATACACGAAAACTATGTTTTTCTGAGTTCAAACTATCACGTCATAGTGCGACAATGTTCAAGCAGAAGTGCTGCTTGTAGTGTGTTGCGGTGTTGTGAATTGTTGCAGAAATGGCAAACGCAGATGGAATGAGTCAGCTTATGAGCGATAAGCTGGCCAAGAACAACTTCCATGCTTGGAGATTCAGAATGACGAATTTCTTGATGGGAAAAGGCTACTGGAAGTACATCAAAGGAGAGAATGAAAATGCTCGCAGTTACCAGAAAGGAATCGGACTGGAGAACAGTTAAGAGCATATGAGGAATGGAATCAAGGAGCACGAAAGGTAATGTATTGGCTATCTGTTAGCATACAGGATAGCATGATTGGACACATACAGGATGCCATGACTCTCTGCTCGTGTTTAGACAATCTTTCCTCTTGCAAAACTAAAAAATCAGAAATTTCCTGCAACCTCTTCTTCATTCCTGATACATCATAATCTGTAGTGTTAATTGATTGGTGCATAACATCCTTCGACATTTTCTCACCTACTGCGTGTAGCTATTCCTCCAATCTTCTCTTTTTAGACAACTTAAAAATTGTTCTGAGTACTTTCGGATGCTCAACACCATCTGGCACCTGCAACAGAATATCCTCCTCTATCCCTGCTTCTCGTACATCAGGTTGAATCATCTAAATAACCGGTTTCAGCTCTTGTACAGTATAACCTACGCAGGGAAGATCCTCACACGTCTCTGAAGGTCTATTCATTACTTCTTTCACTGCTAGCTGTTCCTGCTCTCGACTCATCAACTCGTGACCATGAAGATTTATCTCCTTTGGCCATACTATCTTCTGACCATCGACTAGCTGCACGAACTCAAATAATGCGGCTAAATATGATGATAGCCTACTATTTGATTTCGTTTTACGCCTATCACCAACAAATATCTCACTATGCAGGTGATCATACAACCAATGAGCCCAACTTACTTTTCCACCTGCCTCTGCATAAGCCAAAGGTGCAAAATTCTCTTTGGACATGATATCATATTTGATGATAAAACACAACCTTTCCAAATACCATTTTAACTGCTCCCTTCGAACATAACTTGCGTTCTTCATCATGTAATACTGCCATCCCCCTTCTCTGGGTCCAAAATCATTCTTCAAGGCCTCCTCCGAACACTTTGGGATGACTACATCATCGTACATAGGCAACTGAAATAATTCTGCAACTAGTTTTGGTGAAAATTTTACCTGAAGTGCTAACTGACCCTTCGTTTTCCGAATGATTTCCAGCTGGCTCTTTGCATAATAATTGCATCTCCAGCGCGCCCATGGCAACATAGCAAACTGAAATAACCCAATCCTTCTGAGCCAATTCTCATTCAGAGAAGACTGTAAATCAACTTCCACTTTAAAGTCTGTGAATGGCTCCATAAGCGTTTGCACAAACTTAGTCGTTGCAGATGGCATTGATATTTCATCTTCATCCTCCTGTAACAAACTATTACTCTCCTCCGTTGTGGTTTATTCCTTTTGCACTACAACTTCTCTCTTTCTCATACGCCCTCTCATGGCTCTTGATTCAGGCACCAACACAGAAGATGCAGGAAGAGATATTATCTTGGGAGCCATCAAGTAGAACTGAAAATACCCGTTCCACAAGTGCGAATGCTTGAACTGCCATTGAATGCAATGATGGACGTACTTACACACGTAACACTTCATACGACACAATAATATTGTAGTATAGAATACCATAAACATCATCAACAGTCGGTTACTCCGCATATCGGTAACCCACTTAACAAATCTTCTACACATGCCAGAAGAATCATGGAACTGAACACTCATGCGCACTTCAAGAATAAGAAATTGATATTTAAATTCCTCAATACTACATTTTATAATGCAAAAAATTCCAATCATACAATTCCGACAAATTGTATTTTTCAAGATAATAATTGGTTGAATACTAGCTTTCTTTTCATATTCCCCTCGATGCCTCTGCTCCTTATAGGTCTGCTGACTCGTAATACGTAGTATACTTATTTCCAACACCTCATTACTTGCAGACCCCGAATATCCCTTAGTTTGTACACCCCGCTCCAACAACGCTTCCTTATCCATCATTGGCCTTGGGCTAACCCCTAGCACACTGTTGAACTGCAACTGTAAACTGAGCCTCCATTGTAATCGTAGAAATTTACTTAATGTAGTTTTGGACCAACACGAGGTCAAAAAACACTTTACCACAGATAAAAATGTAGAGAAATAAACTCTTTTACTGCGATGATCACAAACATTGCTGAGGTGATGCTCTGAATTATGAACGACTTGCACCACATTAGCAGATAACCAATCCAAATGTGGCGGCTTCCCTTGAAATAATTTCAGCCTAAATCCATTTATTGGCTTGTCCATCCATGTGCCAAACACATCTGCCACTCGAAAAGTGCCTTGACCCAAATCCTGCACAATCTGATATGGGCCCCTGTATCTCAATGTAAGCTTTCTTGGATGGGGTCCTAGCTTAGAGTTATACACCATAACCCAATCGCCTTCTTTAAATAACTTAAACTTCACATTTTGATTTACCCAAGCTTGTCTCCGCCTTTGAATCACCTCCGTAATATATGCACTTATCAAAGGATCCTCCTCAATCTGTAAAAGATATTTACTCCTGTGTTTAACCGATAGCTCAAGCGACATCTTCTCTGCCGTAATCCGCAAACTTGGAACTACAAACTCCATAGGTACTACTGCCTCCAATCCATATACCAATCGGAAAGGTGTCATTCCTGTTGTCACTTTAAATGCTGTTCTGAATGACCACAAAGCTGAGTCAAGAAACAAATCCCAATTTTTCTGATTTTCATGCACTAATTTTTTAAGAATACGCATTAAAGTTTTATTCGTACTTTCTCCCTGCCCATTCGCTTGAGGATGATAGGCTGTAGTCTTTTTATGCAAGATTAAATGAATCCTTGTTAACTCTGAAATCACCTCGTTCAGGAAATGAGTACCTCTGTCACTCACCAACTCAATCGGACACCCAAACCTGGTCATAATATTACGATAAAGAAATTTCGCCACACTTGCTGCCTTATTATCCTTCAATGCCACTACTTCCACCCATTTCGTACAATAGTCGGTTGCCACCAATATATATCTATTACCCCGCTGAGTGGTAGGTTTAATAGGCCCCACAAAATCCATGCCCCATTTTTGGAAAGGATCCAGTGGTAATACCGGATGATCAGTCATCCGATCAGAATTATTAGGTTGGCCTAACCTTTGGCAAATCACACATCCTTTAGCATACTCATGCACATCCTTTAACACCGTCGGCCACCACAACCCAGCTTGTAATACCTTCTTGCCTGTAATATCCCCTCACAAATGACCTCCTGCTGAACCTGAATGTGCTTCCTGTAAGACAGCTGGTTGTTCGAAATCTGGTACACACCTCCTTATAACCTGATCCACCCCCTTCTTGTATAATGCCACAGCTATAACCAAATATGGCCTACTTTTAAGGGCAAACTTCTTCCTCTGATCAGGTGTAAAATATTGTGGTAATACGCCCTCTGTCAAAAAAATTAATAATTGTTCATACCACGAATCTACCTCTACTACTTGCGCATTAAACAACTCAGCATCCCGAAATACATCCAGTGCACCTGTGGGTGCTTCTCCTGAATCCAATCGACTAAAATAATCTGCCATCACATGCTCTTTGCCTGGAGTATGCACAATCACAAAATCAAATTCCTGTAACAAAAGCATCCACCTGGCTAATCGGCCTGTTAATAAGGGCTTCTTGATTAAATAAACCAAGGCCTGATGATCCACATGAAAAACCACTTTATTGCCCAACAACTAATGTCGAAACTTGTTAAGGGCATACACCATCGCCAAAGCTTCCCTTTCCATCACCGGATAATTTCTTTCAGCCGTAGCCAATACTCTACTGGCATAATAGACAGGTCTATACCATCCTTTGTCTCTCTGCTGCATCAAAACTCCTCCTACGGCCACATCTCATGCATCAAAAAATATGTGAAATGGCACTGACCAATCGGGTGGTTGCAAAATGGGTGCTACTGACACCATCTTTTTTAACAACTGAAATGCTTTCTCTTGAGCATCGGCCCACATAAACGGAACATAATTCTTGGTCAAATGCATCAATGGTAAGGAAATGTTTGCTAAATATCTTAAGTATCGGGAATGCCACTTAATTTGACCCATAAACCGCATTACTTCTTTAACGTTGGTCGGTGCTTTAGCTGTACTTATAGCTTCAATTTTCTTAATATCAATAGCCATCCCTGCTTGTGATATAACATGGCCCAATAAAATACCACTTCTGACCGCAATCACACTTTTAAACAGATTCAATACCATCCTAAACTGCCGACATCTTTCACAACATGCTTTTAGGTGTAGCAAGTGCTTAATCATTTCACCAAAGACCGAAAAATCGTCGACAAATACTTGCATAAAGTCCTGTAGATAAGGTTCAAACACTTTATGCGCCACATAATTGAACGATGGCGGTCCATTCTTCAAGCCAAAACTCATGACGGTAAACACATAAGCGCCAAATTCTGTAATAAATGTTGTTTTATGCTGATCCTCCTCAGCCACACTGATCTGATTATAACCGGAAAATCCATCCAAAAAACTATACATTTCATGGCCTGCTACTCCATCCAACACTCCATCACAAAACGGCATAGGAAACGGGTCTGTAACCGTTACCGCATTTAACTTTCTATAATCAACACAAATTCTGAGCTTCCCATTCTTTTTGGGGACCACTATGATGGGAGATAGCCAAGTCACCTGATTCACCGGTTTGATAAATCCGACTGCCAATAATTTATCAATTTCTTCCTTCACCTGTTTAGCAAAGTTAGGATTCATTCTATATCTTTGCTGCGCCACAGGTACTGCATCCGTCTTCAAATTAATCCTGTGTTGATGCAACTGCGGATATATGCCTTTTACTTGAGTATAATCCCAAGCAAACACATCTACATACTCTTTAAGCAGGCAAATAAGATCTTCCTTAAACTTTCCTTCCAATGTTTTACCAATCCGCACCATCTTGGGTTCAGCTTCAGTTCCTAAATTAACCTCTTGAAGCTCCTCCTCCTTCACCCACATAGAACTTGCATACTTCTGATCATACACCCTTTTTGCCCGCGTAATTATCTCTTCCTCCTGTTGTTCCATCTGCTGCTGCACCGGAATGTCCATTCGTTGATCAAATATCTTTTGTAACTGGGCACCTGCCACTTGTTCACCAGGAACTGGCCCTTCTACATTTGGCCCACCACTATGATCCTTACTTAATACTCCTGCAACATCGACTTCTAATACCGGCACCACCATTGGGTTTGCTTGCAAAACCTTTTCCTCTTCATCATCTTCAATCTCATCTGCTAAATTAATAGTCTGAGCCATGAGTGGTTTCTCCTGTACCGACATATTTTTTCGTCCACGCATAGGAATCATCAATTGCGTTTTACCCTTGGTAATCATTACTACATTCAAGCCCCAATCCTGCTTGACGTTGGCGAGTCAAAACCAAGGTCTCCCTAACAACATTTCATACGGATACGCGAACTCAGACATTTATATGACCACAAAATTGACCATAAATGTCATGCCAGAGATGATGATTTGTTGTTGCTTCAGAATGCCAACCGACTGTACTCATGTTTGATCCGCCATCTTTACCTGAAAAGGTGCTGGAGCCAATACCCCTCTTCCCATTTCAATAAAAATATGCTCAGGTAATATGTTTACCCTTGATCCTCCATCAAGCAACACTTCTGCGAATCGTCGCTGGTTGTACTACACCTGAATTACTGGTACTACAAAATCCACATCTACTGGATCAATATTGTTGGCCGAGATTGAAGGGATCGACCTAATTTCGGGCTCTACATGATACCCAAGTAGCTTACTCAACAATTTCTCTCGAAACACAGGTACCAAAGATAACAGTTGATCCAAAGACAACTGTAACTCACTAATGATTTCATCAAACCAATCATTTGCCAAGCCTTTCTAACTCGGCGCCTTATCCCGCTCCATTATGGGAGGTATCATTTTCACACCCTGTTGTTGCTCGGTCTGACCTCCACACCTCGCCTGATTAGGAGACTCGTCTCGAACCTGCTTCAAAACCTTGTCTCGGATTTGCCTTTGTTCCTGCCAATCAATAGGGCCTTTATTCCTTGATCTTGTAACCGCCAACACTTCAACCTCTTTACCTTTCCCACATTGTTTACAATCACACTGCCATTGGTTATTATTCTTAACGTGCATTCGATCAGATGTACTAGGTGCATCATGGGCTCTATCCGCTTGATCTGGCCATTCTATCAGCATGGCATTCACCTGAGCCGCCTGCTGCCCTTGTTGTTGATGTTGTCCCTGTTGATTATGTTGATTATACCTAATAACGGGTATACCTCTTTCTTCACGATGCGTTACCCACAAAGGGCAATTCAGCCCTATCCAATGATCGGGAGCTGAACAATATCCACAAGGCATTACCCTTGGTGGTCGACCTTGGTGATTGGCTTGTTGGTTGTTCCCTTGCTGATTCCCTTGATCTCTCCATGGGGGTCTTACTTGTTGTCTCTGAAAATTACCTCGCCCTTGTATAGGAATAGCCTGATTGGCCGCTACGTCATTGAGATTTTGATTGTCCTGCCGAGAACTTTGCCCTCTATGCTTAGGGTTATACCAACACTGAGTTGTTGTATGTCCCTCTTTGTCACAGGTATCAGAAAATCGTTCTTCCTTTGGAGCTAGTATAGAATACCCATGTCTCTTCAACATATTAATCCATTCCTCCTCTTTACTGTGCTTGGCTTTATGCTTCAGATGCTTTGTCCTCACTATTTCATAATCATAGTCATCAGTGTTAGAATCACTTAAACTCTTGCCCGACTCCGTTGCTGAATCCGATTCAACCTCTGAACCAGAATCAGACTGCTTCTTTTTGGCTCGTCCAAACCTTCTTTCCACACGCGCCGCTCCTAATACTAATACATCGAAGCCATTTGCAATGTCCACACTGGCCATTGCATGTCTTATTGTGCTCCGTAATCCTTTCAAAAAAAATCCTGCCAACATCTCATCAGTAGGTCGTTCATTACCTTGCAACCTCTCCATTAGGGTCCGGAACTTCTGAGCATAGTCTTCCACTAGCATGGTCTTTTGTCTGATGGCCCTCAACTTCCTTAATACATCGGAAGGCGTCTTTTCTTTTCTAAATCGTTGCAAGAATGCTATTTTTAAATCATCATATGTAGCAAAATGGGCAATGCCGTATTGACTGAACCAGCTCATAGCTCGCCCTTCCAACGTGGCCGCAAACTGTTGAAGCTTATATCATCACCATACATAGCTGGATATCCATTAGCTGTCCATTTTATTTCAAATTGAGCCACATGGAAATCAACATCCTCCTTAGAGGTTCCACTGAAATGAGCGGCTTTGACCTTAGGATTAGGAGGTGGTTGAGCCATTGGCTATGGTTGAGGTGTGCACCTAGTTCTTTGACCGGTCGCCCCTGCAAGTGGGTCAAACTGGAGTCGTCTTCTTACCCCTACAGTTGCTTCTGTGAGGAATAACGCTCCAAGTATGCCGCCCACTAACCTTGCCTCTGCTGCACCTGTTTCCCCCTGTTCCTCTTCAGTTCCCAGATCTTCCTGCTCCTTGGCCCTGTACCACTCGTAAAAGTCTA
>CM035425.1:173910126-173912626 GCA_020310875.1 Ceratopteris richardii | reverse complement strand
AGGTTTGCAGGTCAGATTCACACAACATGGAGCATATGTGGAGGACCCAAAACAAGGATTCAGAAGGATAGCCAAAGGGGAGAAATCAGGTAGATTATTTACATTTGAGCTAGAAGATACAAAAAATATTGCTTTGTATAATTATAAGGATCAGACACTCTCAGAGTTAGAGATATGGCATAAAAGACTAGGGCACATAGGTGAAAGGACTATCAAGCAAATGTGCAGGGATCAGTGTGTGCTTGGGATACCTAATGTATCCAAGCAACACATGATTTACAAATGTGGATCATGTCAATTTGGTAAGTCTCACAGATTACCCTACTCAAGAAAAGGTTTCATGTATGAAGACTACCTAGACTTGGTACACACAGATGTTTGGGGACCTAGCAAGGACCCTTCCATTTCTGGTTCAAGGTATTATGTGTCCTTCATTGATGACTATAGCAGGTGGACCATTTTATATTTTATGAAGCATAAAGATGAAGTGTTTAATTGTTTCAAGAGGTATCTTGCACTTGTTGAGAATCAAACAGGTAGAAGCTTGAAGAGGCTAAGGTCAGATGGTGGAGGAGAATACTTCTCCAATGAGTTTGAAGATTTCTTGCAGGAAAGAGGCATCAAAAGGGAGATCACTACAAGGTACTCACCTGAACAAAATGGAGTAGCAGAAAGAAGGAATAGACTTATAGTGGAAACAGCTAGGTCTATGCTCAATGAGAAAAAATTGCCAAATTACCTATGGGCAGAGAGTGTGTCCACTGCCACTTACCTCATCAATAGGTTGCCATCCAAATCACTTGATGGCATGACACCATATGAAGCATGGCATGGTAAGAGACCCTCTCTAGACCATTGCAAAATCTTTGGTTGTGTAGCATATGTGCATATTCCCTCACAGGTAAGAGGAAAGCTAGACCCAAAGGCAGAGAAATGTATCTTCATTGGTTATGATTTGAACCAAAAAGGATACAGATTTTACAACCCCACAAACAAAGGGTTCAAGGTAAGCAGAGATGTCATATTTGATGAGAATGACTCATGGTATGAGAATGAATGCAGGAAAGTGAGTCTACCTTATGACATGGAGGAAGATTTTCCAAAGCTTACCAAGGAAGAGCCAACTCAGCAAGAAGATTCAAGCTCAGATGATGATACCATCAACCTTGAAGAGTTCAAGGCTTGGAAGTCCAAAGGAAAGATGAAAATGAAGCAATTGGAGGACAAGGCAGAGACTTCTACTCAAGCTATGAGAAGATCTCAGAGAGAGAAGAAGAAACCTATCAGATTTGGGTATGACACATCACTTGTAACTAAACATTCTGTATATCTTGCAAAAGACTTGTTGAATGAAGAACCAGGTACCTATGAAGAAGCAATTACAAAGCCAGAATGGAGAGAAGCCATGGATGAGGAGATAGAAGCCCTCCAAGAGAGTGATACTTGGGACTTGGTACCCAAGAAGGATACTATGAAGGTAATAGGATCCAGATGGATCTACAAATTGAAGAAGAATTCAGATGGAACAATTAACAGGTACAAAGCTAGGTTGGTAGCCAAGGGTTTTGCACAAACCCAAGGCATTGATTATGAGGAGACATTTTCTCCTGTGGCCAAGATGCCAACTATCAGAGTTTTGGTGAGTGTAGCTGCATCCAAGAATTGGAACATGTACCAATTGGATGTGAAGAATGCATTCTTGAATGGATGGATATCTGAAGAAGTCTACATGTCACAACCACCTGGCTATGAAGATCCAAAAAAGGTACATTATGTTTGTAAATTGAAAAAGGCTCTGTATGGTTTGAAGCAGGCACCTAGAGCATGGAACTACAGATTGACCACCTATCTCCAAGACCAAGGATTTGTGATGAGCAAAGCAGACACTTCTCTATTCATAAAGAGAAGTAGCACAGAGGTAATCTACTTATGTGTTTATGTTGATGACATCATCATTACAGGGAATGATGTCAATGGGATTAGACACATCAAAGGACAGATGATGAAAGAATTCAAGATTAGTGATCTTGGATTACTAAAATATTTCCTAGGTCTTGAATTAATCTATACAGATACAGGTATCTACATTACTCAAAAGAAGTATGTACAGGATATGGTCAAGAAGTTTGGTTTGCAGGATGCTAAGGTATCTACTACTCCAATGAAGGTTAACCAAAAGCTAAGTGCTCATGAAGGAGAAGAAATCAAAGACATTACAGGATACCAAAGTATGGTGGGTAGCTTGAACTATGCTACCTTGACAAGAATTGACATAGCATATGGAGTAAGTGTGCTTAGTCAATTCATGCACAAACCTAGAGTACCTCACCTAGAGGCAGCTAAGAAGATCTTGAAGTACCTCAAGGGAACTCAAAGTCATGGTTTGTATTTCCCTTATACATCAGATATTGACATTAAGGTTTACTCAGATGCAGATTGGGCAGGATGCAAGGATGATAGGAGAAGCACCTCAGGATATATTTGTTTTGCAGGAGATAAG
>CM035425.1:173877626-173905126 GCA_020310875.1 Ceratopteris richardii | reverse complement strand
CATATATTTTTCTTTCCTTTATACCAGCCATTTCTTTGAATCTGCTTGTCTTTGTTCCCTCCAAGCTCTTTGTCAAAATATCTGCAATCTGATCTTTTGTCGGAGTGTATATGATTTCTATTTCCTTCTCCATTACCTTTTCCCTCGGGAAATGATACTGAATTTCTATGTGCTTTGTTCTTGCATGAAATACTGGATTTGCTACAAGACACAACGAGCTCATATTATCTCCATGTATGATAGGTATACCTTGATCAATACCCATGCTTTTGAACAAGGTCTGCATCCATATCACTTCTTTAGCTGCTTCTACAAGTCCTTTATATTCTGCTTCTATTGATGATAAAGCCACTGTGTGTTGTTTCTTCGAACACCAGCTCACTAGCTTATCTCCTAGGTATATCATATACCCATGTGTTGATCTTCTCTCATCTTGACTTCCTGCCCAGTCTGAGTCACTGTATGCTCTCAAATGTATATCTGACGTAAAAGGATAATATAATCCTTCCTTTACAATTCTTTTGATATATCTAAGTACTCTCTATCCTGCAACCCAATGTTGATCCTTCGGACAATGCATGAATTGTGAGAGAATTCCCACTGCATAGCCAAGATCCGGTCGTGTTAGTGTAGCGTAGATTAGACTTCCCACTAACGACTGATACTTTCTCATATCTTTAAACTCTACACCACTATATTTACTCAGTTTATGATTTGCTTCAAGCGGTGTTGAAGCTTCTCTGCAATTCTCCATATTAAACTTCTTCAGTAAGTTTAAGAGATACCTTTCTTGCGTAACATATACACCATGATCTGTGTATGTGATTTCCATTCCAAGAAAGTATGATAACTTTCCTAGATCACTGATCTGAAACTCCTTTTCAAGTAATCTCTTTACTTCTTTAATTCCTTCATCTGACGTACCTGTGATTATGATGTCATCTATGTTGAGATATCAAGCTCAACATGTGATGATCCAAGATGACACGTACCAGTTTTTTGTTTCTCTGACATGTATAGTGGTCATGCCGGTATATGTCAGGGATACTTCATTGAGCTTTATTAGATTTATCTACCGAGAGTGATGGCACATTTGTTTCTTGCCAGCTCACTCATTCGCAGACATTAGGTTTTTCCTTATGTACTGGTCTTTATATATTGCACTTGTATTCTTGTTTTTTAGGTCATTCTTGTACATTCCTTTTATGTAATAGAAGAAGAAGAAGAAGAAGATCATTCTTCCTTGCCTCAATTCGTGTGTGTGATTCTCCTTGAGAGTGAGAGTGTATGTGTGAGCTCGCTTCCTTATCTCCTTCCTCGTGACATGGTATCAGAGCCAGCGTGGCTGTAGAGAGCTCGTGGAGAAGGCGATGGTGAAGACTACGCGGCAAGGCGTGGAGAAAACGTGATTTCACAAACGACCTCCGTTTGCTACGAAAATCGGCGTGAAGGTAGAAGACCTAAAAATATTTTCGTGAGTTATCCCTTTAGGGTCACTCGTTTTTTTCAGATCAAAGTTTCGGAGCCATCTCGACCTCCGTTTCCAGCCCACAAGGTGGGGCCCACAGAAAAACCAGGTGAGTTTCAGAAACTGTAACTTGCGTTGTGTTCGGCGACACTCATATATTCGAGATCTAGATTTTCAAGCGATTCCGTGTACTGTTGATACACGAAAACTGTGTTTTTCTGAGATCGAACTATCACGTCATAGTGTGACAGTGTTCAAGCAGAAGTGCTGCTTGTAGTGTGTTGCGGTGTTGTGAATTGTTGTAGAAATGGCAAACGCAGATGGAATGAGTCAGTATATGAGCGATAAGCTGGACAAGAACAACTTCCATGCTTGGAGATTCAGAATGACAAATTTACTGATGGGAAAAGGCTACTTGAAGTACATCGAAGGAGAGAATGAAAATGCTCCACAGTTACCAGAAAGGAATCGGACTGCAGAACAGTTAAGAGCATATGAGGAATGGAATCAAGGAGCACGAAAATTAATGTATTGGCTATCTGTTAGCATACAGGATAGCATGATTGGACACATACAGGATGCCAAGACTCCAAAAGAGGCTTGGAACAGTTTGGTCACCTTGTATGGGACCAATACAAAGGCACGGAAATTGCAACTCAAGAACGAGCTGCATACATTGGAGAAAAAGAGCATGTCGGTAAGTGACTACACTCTAAAAATCAAAAGCATATGTGAGTCACTTGCATCTATTGGCGTGAATGTAGATGATGATGATAAGGTGGAAGTGTGCCTTCGTGGTTTAGGAACTGCATATAAGCAGTTCAGAACGTCTATACAGACCAGGGAAAATATTCCGAATTTTGCTGATTTGGTATCTATGCTGATTATTGAAGAAAAGAATCTTGGTGAGGATTCAAACTCCCAAGGAAAGCCTAGTTCTGAGCAGGTATTCTACTCTGGCAGAGAAAGAGGAAAAGGTAGAGGTTTTGGAAGTGGAAGAGGAAACAATAACCAAGAGCAAGGTCAACAACAGAATCATGCAGGAAGAAGAGGACAATTTCGAGGCAGGGGGAGTCAAAGAGGTCGCAGAAATTTCCAAAGAAATGATTCAGGTAATGATAGTAAAGGATGCTGGAATTGTGGTAAACCTGGACACTTTGAACGTGATTGCAGGTTGAAGAATCAAAATAACAGAAGGCAGCAAAACAACTATGCATCCACAAGTGCATATGATTCTGAGAAGCTGTTTATGGTTCAACATCACATGATGAATGCGATGTCTGCTGGTGGTTCAAAATTGAATGATAATGTCTGGTATGTTGATTCAGGTGCTTCAAATCACATGACCAGTCATGCAGAATGGTTTAGTAGTTTGCAGAAAATGTCAGTTCTTGGATCTGTTGAAACAGGTGATGATACATCGCATCCTATTGAGCATACAGGAAACATAGCATTGTCAATGGAGGACGGAAAGGTAAAACATCTCGCTGATGTGCTGCATGTTCCAAATATAACAAAGAATCTGGTTTCTGTTGGACAAATGGTTGACCAGGGATTACAAGTCATGTTCAATGCTAATGGATTATATGTAGAAGAGTACAAGCAGGATGGACGATTGGTTGCCAAAGGAAACAAAGTTGGAAGGATGTTCACCTTAAATGTGAAGATTCTTGAAATGAATGCAACCATGTTTGCAAAAGGTGTAGGAGTTATTGCAGATATAGAGATATGGCACAAACAGAATGGACATGCAAACTTGCAAAGGCTGAGACTGATGCAGTCAAAGGAGATTGTCCATGGACTACCAAATTTCAAAGTTGCAGAATTTTAAAGTTATGGTGGAAAAGCAGACAGGGAAGTACATTCAGACATTAAGATCTGATGGCGGAGGTGAATACATGTCAAATGAGTTCAGCAGTTTTCTAAAAAATCATGGAATTCGGCGTCAATTTTCATGCAGGTACAAACCAGAACAGAATGGTGTTGCTGAATGCAAAAACAGACATATTGTAGAAATAGCAAGAGCCTTAATGGCTGAGAAGAATATGCCTCATTGTTATTGGGCAGAAGCTCTGCATACTGCTGTATACATCATGAACAAAACTTCCACTGCTGTTGTACATCAAGTTACACCTGAAGAGAAGTTTACAGGTAAAAAGCCAAACTTATCACATCTGAAAGTTTTTGGTTGTATTGCATATGTACATGTCCCAGATGAATTAAGGACAAAGCTTGATCCAAAAGCAGAAAAGTGTGTCTTCATTGGATACTCCCTTGAGCAAAAGGGATATAAATGTTATAACCCACTCACACGACAGGTAAAGGTGAGAAGAGATGTGGTATTTGATGAAATGTCAAGCTTCTATGCAGATGCCAAAGAAGGACTGAGTCTTGAACCAAATGACAAAGAAAATGCTGAAAAATCAAGTGGAGAATCTCAGGTTTTGAGTGGACCGGATGCATCACCAAGCAATAGTTCCAACTCAAATCCATGGAGTGGAAGATTACGTGGGAATTTCAGTCCAGCAAATTCATCAAATACAGCCAAGAAAGGTAAAGAAAAGCTTTTTGCTGGTCATAAAACATGTTCAGGTTTTGAAGACGTTGATGGAAATTCAAGCGGTTCAGAAAAAAGCCTTGATGAAGAACTTGGATTGCCCTCTGTGAAGACTCCAGGAGTAAGAAGGGCACATGCAGATGATACAAGGAGAAGTGACCCAGGACCAAGAAGATCTGGGAGGATGCGTAATTCAGTGCAACGATTGACATATGATAGTTACATGGCTCGCCATTGTGCCTACATGACAAAGGTAATACAAGATGCTGAACCTTCCTGTTTTGAAGATGCAAGTGGTAATGCAGATTGGGAAAAAGCTATGGATGAGGAGATGGCTGCATTTTATGGAAATGATACATGGAAGCTGGTTCCATTGCCACAAGGAAAGAAACTCATAGGTTGTAAATGGGTTTACAAGGTAAAGCATAATGCTGATGGTAGCATAAGCAGGTATAAAGCACGATTGGTAGCTAAAGGATATGCACAGACATATGGCATTGATTATGAGGAAACATTCAGCCCTGTAGCTAAAATGTCTACTGTTAGGACACTTGTTGCATTAGCTACAGCAAAAGGATGAACTTTGCATCAGATGGATGTGAAGAATGCTTTCCTACATGGTGAGTTACAGGAAGAAGTATATATGGACCAGCCACAAGGATATGAAGATTCAAAGCATCCAGAATATGTTTGCAGGTTGCAAAAGGCTTTGTATGGGCTGAAGTAGGCTCCGCGTGCATGGCATGCAAGGATTGCTGATTACTTAACCAACATTGGATTTTCTATGTGTGATGCAGATCACTCACTATATGCAAGGAAGGCTGATGATGGCATCACTATTGTGGCTATTTATGTTGATGACCTGATTGTAGGTGGTGATAATAAAGAAAGCATCAAAGAGGTAAAGAAACTTCTTATGCAGGAATTCGACATGAAAGATCTTGGTGTGTTGCGCTATTTCTTGGGCATTGAGTTTATACATACAGAAACAGGTATATGGATGTCGCAAAGGCAATATGCCTTGAATATGCTGCAAAAGTATGGTATGGCTGATTGTAAGCCAATTTCTATGCCTTTAGATCAGAATTTGAAACTGGATACTACATCAAGTGAAGCATAGGAAAATGCTACTATGTACAGGAAAATTGTGGGAAGTCTTATATATCTTACAATTACAAGGCCTGATTTAAGCTACACTGTTGGACTTGAAAGTCAGTTTATGCAGGTTCCCAAGAAGCCACATTTGGATGCTCTGAGGCGCACTCTACGTTATGTGAGTGCTACTTTGGATTATGCATTGTTTTATGAAGCTGGTGTAGATTTGCAGGTTCATGGATACACCGATGCAGATTGGGCTGGTAGTACTCTAGATAGAAGATCTACTAGTGGCTTTCTTTTCTCACTTGGAGGTGCAACTATTACATGGAGCAGTAAGAAGCAACCCACTGTTGCTTTGTCGAGTATAGAGGCTGAGTATAGAGGTGCTGCAATGGCAGCATGTGAGGCATCATGGCTGGAGATGTTACTTGCAGATTTAGGTGTGGAAGTGCAAAAGCCTATCACTATCTATTGTGATAATCTTAGCAGCATACAATTAGCACGAAACCCTGTTTTCCATACTAGAACAAAGCATATCGAGGTACATTATCACGTCATCAGAGAGAAGGTATTAGCAGGTGATATTGATCTTGTTTATTTGAGAACAGATGAGCAGGTTGCTGATATTTTCACCAAAGCACTTGGAGCTGAGAAGTTGAAGAAGTTTCGGAAGATGCTTGGATTACATGATATGGCGTTGAGCTTGAGGGGGAGTGTTAGATATCAAGCTCAACATGTGATGATCCAGGATGACATGTACCAGTTTTTCGTTTCTCTGACATGTATAGTGGTCATGCCGGTATATGTCAGGGATACTTCATTGAGCTTTATTAGATTTATCTACCGAGAGTGATGGCACATTTGTTTCTTGCCAGCTCACTCATTCGCGGACATTAGGTTTTTCCTTATGTACTGGTCTTTATATATTGCACTTGTTGTATTCTTGTTTTTTAGGTCATTCTTGTACATTCCTTTTATGTAATAGAAGAAGAAGAAGATCATTCTTCATCGCCTCAATTTGTGTGTGTGCTTCTCCTTGAGAGTGAGAGTGTATGTGTGAGCTCTCTTCTTTATCTTCTTCCTCGTGACAATCTACATAAATGCAAATGTAGATCATACCTTTTTCTGTTTTCTTGATGAGTAGGCTTGCATATGCCTTCGAACTTTGGTATCCAAGTTCATTGAGATATTTCACAAGTCTGTAATTCCAAGCTCTTGGAGCTTGCTTTAGTCCATAAAGTGCTTTTCTTAATCTACAAACAAAATTTGGGTATCTAGAACTTACAAAACCTTCCGGTTGTTCCATGTAGACTTCATCTGATATATATCCATTCAGAAATGCATTTTTTATATCTAGCTGACTTAGCTTCCATCCTTTTGATGCTGCTATAGCAATCATTGTCCTTATGGTTGACATCTTTGCCACTGGACTAAACGTCTCATCGTAATCTATGCCATGCGTCTGAGCATAGCCCTTGATAACCAGTCTAGCTTTATATTTGGCTATTCTTCCATCTGCAAGTTTCTTAACTTTGAAAACCCATTTTTTTCCAATCACTTTCTTACCTTTTGGTTTAGGAACAAGTTCCCACGTCTTGTTCTCCTCCAGTGCGCTGAACTCTTCTTCCATTGCTTCTTCCCATTGCTTCTTGCCTTTAGCTTCATCATAGTTCTGAGGTTCTTCATCATCTTTGACCATATATGCATAATCTTTTTGAGTTATATATGAAGTATCATAAGAATACCTCTCTGGTTGTCTTCTAGTCCTGCTTGACCTTCTTGGTTCACATTCTTCGTAAGTGTCTGAATGCACTTCTTCATCTTTATTTCTCATACCTGCTCCGATCCTGGACGTACTTGCCTGCATATAGTCTTCGTCTCTATTCACCTGCACAATTGATTTCCCTTTCTCTTTTCTTCTTACCTCATCTTCAAATTCTTCTGTTGTATGACTTTGATCTGTATACCAGCTTTTTTGTTCATCAAATGTAACATCTCTAGAAACAGTAAATTATTTTGTTAGGGGACTCCATAACCTGTAGCCCATCTGCTTTTCATCATATCCGACAATTACATATTTCTCTGCTTTTGGTTCGAGCTTATGTCTGAGTTGTGATGGTACATAAGCATAAGCTACTGATCCAAACACTTTGCAATGATCAAGTGTTGGTTTCTTTCCCCACCAGGATTCATAAGGGGTCATTCCATCTAAAGCTGTACATGGTAATGTGTTTACCAAGTATGTAGCTATATTTACGGCTTCAACCCAAAGATAATTTGGACAATCCTTTTCCTTTAGCATAGCTCGTGCAAACTCTACTAGAGTTCGGTTCCTTCTTTCTGCTACACCATTTTGTTGTGGTGTATACTTGCAGGTTATTTCTCTCTTAATACCTGCATTCCAAAGATAGTCATTGAATTCTCGGGAGAATTATTCTCCCCCTCCATCAGACCTCAGTCTCTTCAGCTTTCGACCTGTGAGCCTTTCAGCATATGCATGAAAATGCTTGAAAGCTCCAAACACTTCTGATTTCTCTTTCAAAACATAAAGAGTTATCCATCTTGTAGCATCATCAATGAATAGAACATAATACCTCAATCCGCTGATTGATCCTTCTTTTGTTGGACCCCATACATCCGTATGAATGAGTTCAAGTACTCCATCATGTTTGAATCCTTTCTTCTGGAAAGGTAACCTGTGGGCTTTCCCATCTGACATGCTTCACACTTATGAATCATGTGTTGGTTCTGTACATTCGGTAATCCCAGTATTGACTGATTTGAAATCATAGCTTTAATTCCTTTTTCACTGAAATGACCTAATCTCTTATGCCAGAGATCAAGTTCTGTAATCACCTTTTCACCATGTGTGAACAACGCTTGGCCGATGTTCCCTTGTACTCTTAAAGTAAAGAGTCTGCCTTCTTTCTTACCAGAGACAATCTGATTATATCCATTCTCGGGATCTTCTACAAATACTCCTTCATTTGTAAATCTGACCTGAAAACCTTTCTCAACTATCTGTCCCACACAAATCAAGTTTTTCGGTATTGTTGAAACATACAAAACATTGGTTAGCAAATCTGCTCCACTCTTACATTTCACTTTTCCAATTGAATGTACACTATGCCTCGTATTGTCACCTGTTTGAACAGTATGACTGGAACTACCTTTTTCCAATTCTGACATCAGTTCTATATTTCCTGATAAGTGATTAGAACATCCAGAATCAATGTAAAATACCTTTAGGTCTTCGTTATCTAATGTGCTGATTGAGTTCATCATCAATGATGTATGACTTTCATTCTGTGTGTCATTTGCGTAATTGTTGTAGGTGGTGTTGTAGGATTGATTCTGTCCCCAGCTTCTTGCTCCACCTCTACCATAGCCTCCTCTTTGATTCTGTCTTCCTCTTTGAAAGTTACTCTGATATCTTCCACTTCTACCTCTACTGTTACTGTTCTGATTTTGATTTGATCCTTGGGAATTATGCCAGCAATCATGAGCCAAATGATTACTTAGTCCACAAATCTAGCAAGCCTTCTTGTTGTTATTCTAGCTACTTCTTCCTCTTCCAAAGCCTCTTGCTCCTCCTCTGTCGGTGCCTTTACCTCTTGTATAATAAGCCTGAGAAATCGACTCTTCTTCATCTTTTGACTTACCTTTGGCTGCTTTCTTCTTGTTCTTCATGTACATTGCAAAACTTTGTCCTTTATCTGCATCTCCTTTCAGGTCTTGCTCATATGTGAGCATCAAACCAAGCAACTGATTTAAATCTGGTACAAAATGATTTAAAGAAAGTTCAGTTGAGAGTACGAAAGGTTTCCACCTTTCATCTCCTCTCAAACGTGTTAGCAGTTGCGCTATCAATCTGTGATCTTCGACATCTTCATTTATGGATCCAAGACTATCTGCTAGATCCTTTATCTTAGTAACATAGTCACTAATGCTTTGACTCGACTTCTTTTTGAACGTTGTGACTTCGGACCATAAGCTAGCCTTCCTAGCTTTCGTAGTATTTTGGAAATGATCTTCCAACGCATTCCATATGTCCTCCGCTTTCTCCAGGCCTCTAATGTGCGGTAGTAGATGGTCTGAAACGGTATTATAAATGTAAGCTCTTGCCGTTGCATCTTTCTTCTCCCACAGCTTCAAGGCTTCTAATTCTTCTTTTTCCGGTTGACTATCATCTTCGAAAGTCGGCTTCTTTTCTTCTCCGGTCACATACATCATTAAGTCCTTACTCATAAGTAAGGCTTCCATGCGCATTACCCATGCGGGATAATTATCTCTGTCCAATTTATCAATTTGGACATGATCACTCATGATCTTCTTATTTCTGTTACTTCTGGTGAACTTTTTGAGAATCTTTCTACTCTTCAGAATCTTTCTCGTTCTGGTTCCACTTGTTGTGGTTAACCGGCTCTGATGCCGCTCATGGAACTAACCTGCTCTGATACCACTTGTTGAGCCTTCTTTTGCTCTTATACCACTGTTGGTGGTCGTCATGGTGTGGGCGCGATTTCTGACGACTAGCGGATCAATTCAGTCGTCTCGCTAACGGCGCACGCAGGGTGACTATGCAGGACAGGTACAAGTTTTAAGTTTTCCTAGGGTCCGTAAGGTGAAGCGTTCCTATAAAGTTCAATTGCGTCAAAATAAGAAGGTGGGATAATCTTTTCACTAACTATTTGATCTTTTATAGTTTCGTTTGTTTCTTCTTGGATGTTTTCTTCGTTTCTATCTACAGTTGGAGGAAAAGGTTCTTCACTAACACTAGGAGGAACAGTAGAAAGTAAAGTTATAGTTGTCCTAGGATCATACAAAGATTCTTCTACTATTACTTCTTTTATTGATTCTTTATCTTCTATTGGTTTTGGAAACAACAATTCAAAAGTTGATGAAGGTAGAAAGGAACTATTCGAAGAACTTTCTTTAGACATAAAAGATGATACTAAATTAATAACCAAAGCCCTATACAACCTCAAGGATGATTTTTATAAATGACAGTCTAAAAGATAGCCTATACAAGCTAATAAAAGTTTCAAACTAAGGACAATCTCTGCTTTTCAAACTTCAGGTCACATGTGTATCTCCAGTTCGCCAATAGCTGAAAAAAACACATGACAGAAATTAGTATATCTTTTATATAAAAAATAACACTCATCTAGCATTTTCTTTTTGAATAACATTAAAGTAATTATCTTTCTAAAAACACATATATAATAAGTACATTCTTTTATTAAAATATATACTTTACAATAAAAATTTCATTTACATAATTATTTAATATACATTAACATACATTGCTTACTCATAATCATACATTTAACTAACATACATACATGCATAAATATTCATACATAAACATACATGCACATGCATAAACATACATTAACACACATAAATGATCATGCATACATGTACACTAACATACATGCATGAACCTACATGCACATGCATAAACACACACGAATACACATATGCATACTAATTATATACATGCATACATATACTAACACTTACTAACATATACATGCTTATGCATAAACATACACATGCATGAACATACATGCACATGCATAAACACACACATGCATGAACATAAAATAACACATACAAACATATACATGCATGAGCACATACTAACACTTACTAATATATACATGCATAAACATACATTAACACATACTAACATACACATGCATACACTAACACATGCTAACATATACATGCATGAACATATACTAACACATACATATATGAACTTACACTAACATATACATGCATGAACATATACTAACACTTACTAATATATACATGCATAAACATACATTAACACATACTAACATACACATGCATACACTAACACATGCTAACATATACATGCATGAACATATACTAACACATACATATATGAACTTACACTAACGTATACATGCATGAACATATACTAACACATACATATATGAACTTACACTAACATATACATGCATACACATACATGTAATATGGATAACAACTTAAATACATGCTTTAATTAGCATGCATTAACTTAGATGCATAAATTTCTATCATCTATTATGTACTAACATGCTCTAATAACTAACATATACTAACAAACACTAACAATTAACATGTACGAACATGCATTAACAACCTAACATGCCTAACATTAACTAACTTCTCTAGCTTGAACTAACATAAAACATGGGTTCAAGTTCTAACACAAACATGGGTTCAAACACTAAACTAACATGGGTTCATGCACTAATAAGGGTTCATGCACTAAACTAACATAGGTTCATGTACTAACATTATCATGGGTAAATGAACTTAGGTATCAATCAAGATAAGGGTTGAAGAAGCTTGGGTTAAGGGTAAGGTAAAGAAAGGAAATGATAAAAGAAGATAGATTAGGGAAATTATATGGATAAAGAGAGGTGGAAGGAATAAATATTTCTTTGAAAGAAATCAAGGCTAAATGGACCCATCTTTTTGCTAACCTGTGACCACAAAAACATTAGGATAACATCATACAATAAACAATCAATCTCATAACTTAAATACACACACATACATATATATAATACATAAACATATATACTTATAATAAAACATAATAAAGTCTTATGCACACACATAAATACAGTCACATATATAAATAAATAAACATAAATCTAATTAAATCTAATATTTATAATAACTACTAAAATAAAACATATAAAAACATTAAAAAGAAATATGATTCAAAATATAAAATATCAATAACAATAAAAGAAAAAGAACAACAAAAAAGAAAATTCTCTCATTCTCTCTCACTCTCTCTTTCTCTTTCTCTCTCTCTCTCTCTTTCTCTCTCTCTCTCTCTCACTCTCTCTCTCTCTCTCTCTCTCTCTCTCTCTCTCTCTCTCTCTCTCTCTCTCTCTCTCTCTCTCTCTCTCTCTCTCTCTCTCTCTCTCTCTACTGCGCCGTCGGCTGCAGTGAGAGGGAAAGAGAGGGAGGGAGGAATAAAAAGAAGAAGAAAAAATAATAGTAAAAAAAAAAAAAAAAAAATTTATCTCTCTCACTCTCTCTCTACTGTTCCCTCTTTCTCTCTCTCTCTTTCTCTGCTGCGCGCGCAGCAGAGCTGCGCCGCCGGCAGAGAAAGGGAGGGAGAGAGAGGGGAAAAGAAAAATAATAAAAAAAAAAGAAGAAGCATTTAAAAAAGAGGAAGAGAGCAAGAAAAAAGAAGAGGACAAAGGGGAAAAAAAAGAATAAATAAATCTCTGTACATTCTGAATAAAAATAAAAAATTTGCTTTCCCAAAACTGAAGGACAAGAGAGATGGTCTTCTCTCTCTCCTCCTGTCTAAGAGCTTCCATAGAACTAAGTGCAAACAATTTGACTATAGTCTAGAGCATAGTAAATACCTGAAAAAAAACACATGAACTTGTGAGCACGTACTCCCTCTTTATATAGATGTGAGTAGCTCACCATAGCCTACATTTTTCTTTAGATAACTCAACCAATTTACCAAATTCAACTTCTCTTTAACTCATCCACATTCAACAAGAATTTAGGCGTGGGATTTTTCTTTTAGATCTTTTCTCAATTTCAACCAACCAATTAATTATTCAATGGACCATAGACTTTAGATTCAATTTAACTTTTCACTTCTTCTTTTTTTATTTATTTAAATACTAGACTTTAGAATAAATACTATATCTTAGTCTAAAATTAATTTAATCCATTTATATTCATTTTATAACCATAGGCTTAATGAAAATAATTAAATAATATATTTTTCTATTTAAATAATTTTTCTAAGGTTCCATATGAAATAATTAACCTATTTAATAATTTATTTATAGACTACAACCCACTTATTTTATCATTTAACCTTAGGTTTACCATACAACTAACTTCAAATCACATCAATTAACTTTAACTAACCCATAAACCTATTTTCTAACCTTTCATAACCCTCTAGGGTGAATATTTAACCCTTACTTAATCATACATTTTAACTAGAACCCTAAAATTGATGCTCAAAACATATATTTAACCCTTAATTACCCTTGCATTTAAGCTAGAACCCTAAAAAACATGTTCAAAACCTATATGTAACCCTTAAATACCCTTACATTTACTTTCAAAACATAAATATACCCTTAACTAACCCTTGAATTTTTATCTAAACCCATAAATATACTGAAATAAATACTTCCCATCTTGATTTTGGTCAGCAAACTTCTTTTCCTGCAAAATTAAAGTCAAATATTAGTCAAAATTTCATAATTTAACCAAACTTATATCAATCAATTAATCTTTTAATTTTTGTAATATCTTAAGAGTAATAAATTCTCTCCGACATCCGCCCCCACTAAACCTGCACATCGTCCCGATGGGCCAACCTGCAGATTCAAAGAAGGCAATATCAAATTCTTTTTGAAAATTATTCATGACTCAAATGCAAATAGTCTATAAAAAATGCTTCTATCATTAGTACATCTTCTGATAGCAAAGAAAAACTTATAAAATTATGAAAGCTTGAATTTCAACCTTTTCGTTCAATGCATGAGTTGGAAAACAGGTTTTAGAAAGAAACTATAGAAGTCATTCAAATAGTGTTCGTACTAACTCTTCTATTTACTCTGTTCATAAGTAAAGCATATGTTATATAAGCCTTCTATCCTCATCTCCTAGCCACTTGCCATTAAGATACAAAAACTAATTCCCCTCTAGCATACATCCGCCTTATATAGCCCGCTTTTTAATTCAGAAGTGATTTCAAGACCACAACTCATTCATTGAAACGATTTAATTTTTCTTTCATCTCTTTTTTCATCATAATTTTTCTTTTTGTCATTTTTTTTTCTTTTTTCATATGCAACAACCATTAATGTACTGCTTTCAATTTTTCTTCGCAACTTTTTTTTTTTATGAAGGGGAAAGGCTTAACCCCTAATCAGAGCAAAGGATCTAGAGGTAAGCTAAAAGCGAAACTAGGATCTCTTTAGCAAAATGGATCAGATTCAAGGAAGCTTACCTATATAAAACAAGTTTACTCCTACTAGGAGTTGCAAGTTAAGGGTTCCTTCAACTATTCATCTGACGGCCATAGATCTCTAATCCCCATCTTCTCTTCAAACACATTCCTACTTCAGTGTAAATTCTACTTTCATAATTTTAAGAATTTTCTTAACCTATCTGAAGACTGTACATATTCTATCATGAAATGCATGAACTTTCATAATAAATTTAAACATAAATCAGGTTTAGAACTTTTTCACCTAATCTATATTGACTCCATCTTCAGCTCTCTTTAAGTTCATCAAAATTTTTGGCAAAAAATCTTCAATTACTTTGATGAATTCATCTTCAGAACCTGTAAGCACTCATAAAGTAGAAGCTATAAAACAAGTAATCCTCATTATCATTTATCTTGCAAATAGAAATTCATATGATTCATCTTCATCATGTCACAATTTTCATCATAAGAAGTCATAGTGGGTATAATTCATAAACAAAATTCATAAATCCATAAATTCATAAATTTCACATTAGCTTTTTCAACCTTTGAAACAAAGTTCATAAATTTCAGAAAAAATCATAATGTTCATAGTATAATATAACCATCATATTTGTTGTAAACAAAATCATTTCATTCAAAATATTCATCATTTCATTATAATATTGTTCTTCATAATTGTTCATCATAATAGATTTCTTTTTATTTGTGAAAGAAAGAAAATCATAAGTTCATCATAAGTTTAGTAACATCATTTTGATAATACTATTTATAATGAGAAAGCTTATTATCAATAGAAAAGCATAAAATATGGGCATTCTCATCATAAGAATGAAATTCATAGTGGGTAGTATATCAGCATAATTATTATCATCCTATCTCAATGGATAATTATATTTTTAGTATAGAATAGCATCTTTGGTATCATAAGTTTAAGAAATGACAAGCATAATGATCAAACTTATTTGCAAGCATATTATGCATATAATTTCAAACATGTTTTAGTTTAATTTATAATCAACAAACTTTGTGTTTTCATATTTTAGTATTCTTTTGGTTAAGTAAATCATAATGTAAAACTTTCTCATAAGCTTTTAACTAACTTTTCCAAGCATAAAAACTTCATAAAACAAAACAATTTAGGTATATGTTTCTCAACTTTAGGAAAACAGGCATATATACACCAAGCAATAACAAAAATTAAAAGTTTTATCTTCAATAAACAATTCCATCACAATAAAACTATTCTCTTAAATTCTTCTCCTTTTTCTTAACTTTAGATAAGTTTTTGATATTATTTTCAATCTTGCATATGGCTTCTTGTATCCATTTTTCCATATTCTTGTCATGTTCTAATTGAATTTTGAAGATTTTTATCTTTAGATGTTTGTACTATTCTTTCATTATTTTTAGTTTTGTCACATTTATTGTCATTTTCTATGACTTTAGGTTTTGTTTTGACCTCATGTATGTCTTTGTTTCCATCAATTGATTGTTCATTTTCATCATCTTTTATCCTTACATCTTCTTCTTTCATAATCTTTTCCAATGTATCTTGATCCTTAGATGTAGTTTGAATATCAATGTTACTCATAGATTTAGGTTTAAGAAGGTTTTGATCCTTGTTCAAGCATTCACTTTTAGTCACAATCTTGGTGTTTATAAAATTTGATTGACATACATTGCTTTCTTTATCATGACTCTTTGGTTTCCATTGTATTTGAAGTTTGGTTTTAGGACTAAATTTTGTTTCGTTAAAATAGTCTATCATCCCTCCTCGACCTAAATTTAAACGCAAAGGTAGTTGTGTTTGATAATCGCAAATCTTCAGGTCATGTGAAATGACTAAGTGAATTTGACATGCATTACTATAAGCAACACAATCCTCATACCTATGACCTAGTTGGTCACACCAAAAACATCTTAAGGGATATACTTTTCTATTCATAGGCCTATAGGTGAATCTCCTATACTCATTCTTATGGGATTCATTAGGCAACTTTGGGGATAAACTTTTTTCATGTTTGCACTTGCATTTAGGTAGATCATTGACTTGTTTGGTCAAATCATCTATTTGGATCTTTAATTTTTTAACAATTTCTTGTAAAATCCCACACATCACACTATTTGAATTTGAAAACTCACTTAACTTGTCAATTAACAGAAATACTTCTTTAAATTTTGCTTGATTTGATGAGTTTAGCTTATCCTCTAAATCTTTGACTTGTGTTTCAAGTCCCAAATTTGCATTCTTAATTAAACCCTCCATAGAAGAGTTCTTTTTATGTGTGTTTAAATTATCTGCTTTCTTTTTACCCATTGATATTTGAGAAAAAAGAAGAATTAGAGGATAGATCAATACCTGCAATCTGAATCGAAGAAGAGGCTCAAAATAGTGCTTTCTGTGAAATTCAATACATTTATTGATTTGAATCAAAACCTAAATACATAGTTTGCTAAAATGGGTGCAAACGTTTTGTGCTTCAATTGTTGATGAAAGGGGTGGCGTGACGAGGTTCTCCTACTTGCCAATCTTCGTGGAGGCGCTCAGGTCACAAGACCAGCCCTCGACACCAAGAAGATTGCAAGCTCACGTAAATGCCACAGCTTCCAAGGATGAAGACGCAGCTGCACTGATGTAAAATCGTATGAATGTATATGCAATGCAAAATTTAAAATTTATACCTGAGCTGCAAGGCCGTTTGTTTCACGTCGGGTTCAAAGTGTGGGCGCGATTTCTGACGACTGGCAGATCAATTCAGTCGTCTCGCTAACGGCGCACGCAGGGTGACTATGCAGGACAGGTACAAGTTTTAAGTTTTCCTAGGGTCCGTAAGGTGAAGCGTTCCTATAAAGTTCAATTGCGTCAAAATAAGAAGGTGGGATAATCTTTTCACTAACTATTTGATCTTTTATAGTTTCGTTTGTTTCTTCTTGGATGTTTTCTTCGTTTCTATCTACAGTTGGAGGAAAAGGTTCTTCACTAACACTAGGAGGAACAGTAGAAAGTAAAGTTATAGTTGTCCTAGGATCATACAAAGATTCTTCTACTATTACTTCTTTTATTGATTCTTTATCTTCTATTGGTTTTGGAAACAACAATTCAAAAGTTGATGAAGGTAGAAAGGAACTATTCGAAGAACTTTCTTTAGACATAAAAGATGATACTAAATTAATAACCAAAGTCCTATACAACCTCAAGGATGATGTTTATAAATGACAGTCTAAAAAATAGCCTATACAAGCTAATAAAAGTTTCAAACTAAGGACAATCTCTGCTTTTCAAACTTCAGGTCACATGTGTATCTCTAGTTCGCCAATAGCTGAAAAAAAACACATGACAGAAATTAGTATATCTTTTATATAAAAAATAACACTCATCTAGCATTTTCTTTTTGAATAACATTAAAGTAATTATCTTTCTAAAAACACATATATAATAAGTACATTCTTTTATTAAAATATATACTTTACAATAAAAAATTCATTTACATAATTATTTAATATACATTAACATACATTGCTTACTCATAATCATACATTTAACTAACATACATACATGCATAAATATTCATACATAAAAACATGCATGCACATGCATAAACATACATTAACACACATAAATGATCATGCATACATGTACACTAACATACATGCATGAACCTACATGCACATGCATAAACACACACGAATACACATATGCATACTAATTATATACATGCATACATATACTAACACTTACTAACATATACATGCTTATGCATAAACATACACATGCATGAACATACATGCACATGCATAAACACACACATGCATGAACATAAAATAACACATACAAACATATACATGCATGAGCACATACTAACACTTACTAATATATACATGCATAAACATACATTAACACATACTAACATACACATGCATACACTAACACATGCTAACATATACAAAGGCACGAAAATTGCAACTCAAGAACGAGCTGCATACATTGGAGAAAAAGAGCATGTCGGTAAGTGACTACACTCTAAAAATCAAAAGCATATGTGAGTCACTTGCATCTATTGGCGTGAATGTAGATGATGATGATAAGGTGGAAGTGTGCCTTCGTGGTTTAGGAGCTGCATATAAGCAGTTTAGAACTTCTATACAGACCAAGGAAAATATTCCAAATTTTGCTAATTTGGTATCTATGCTGATTATTGAAGAAAAGAATCTTGGTGAGGATTCAAAATCCCAAGGAAAGCCCAGTTCTGAGTAGGTATTCTACTCTGGCAGAGGAAGAGGCAGAGGTAGAGGTTTTGGAAGTGGAAGAGGAAACAATAACCAAGACCAAGGTCAACAACAGAATCATGCAGGAGGAAGAGGATAGTTTCGAGGCAGGGGGAGTCAAAGAGGTCGTAGAAATTTCCAAAGAAATGATTCAGGTAATGATAGTAAAGGATGCTGGAATTGTGGTAAACCTGGACACTTTGAACGTGATTGCAGGTTGAAGAATCAAAATAACAGAAGGCAGCAAAACAACTATGCATGCACAAGTGTAGATGATTCTAAGAAGCTATTTATGGTTCAACATCACATGATGAATACGATGTCTGCTGGTGTTTCAAAATCGAATGATAATGTCTGGTATGTTGATTCAGGTGCTTCAAATCACATGACCAGTCATGCAGAATGGTTTAGTAGTTTGCAAAAAATGCCAGTTCTTGGATATGTTGAAACAGGTGATGATACATCGCATCCTATTGAGCATACAGGAAACATAGCATTGTCTATGGAGGACAGAAAGGTAAAACGTCTCGCTGATGTGCTGCATGTTCCAAATATAACAAAGAATCTGGTTTCTGTTGGACAAATGGTTGACCAGGGATTACAAGTCAGGTTCAATGCTAATGGATTATATGTAGAAGAGTACAAGCAGGATGGACGATTGGTTGCCAAAGGAAACAAAGTGGGAAGGATGTTCACCTTAAATGTGAAGATTCTTGAAATGAATGCAACCATGTTTGCAAAAGGTGTAGGAGTTATTGCAGATATAGAGATATGGCACAAACAGATTGGACATGCAAACTTGCAAAGGCTGAGACTGATGCAGTCAAAGGAGATTTTCCATGGACTACCAAATTTCAAAGTTGCAGAAATGCAAAAGGTATGTGCAGCATGTCAATTTGGTAAACAGCCAAGAGCATCATTTCCACATGACAAGCATGTTAGTGAGAATGTACTAGAAGTAGTACATACAGATGTTTGGGGTCCAACAAAGAGCACATCTATGGGTGGTTGCAGGTTTTATGTTGCTTTCATTGATGACCATACATGCAAAGTATGGGTATATTTCATGAAAGAGAAGAGCGAGGTGTTTACTCACTTCCAGAATTTTAAAGTTATGGTGGAAAAGCAGACAGGGAAGTACATTCAGACATTAAGATCTGATGGAGGAGGTGAATACATGTCAAATGAGTTCAGCAATTTTCTAAAAAATCATGGAATTCGGTGTCAGTTTTCATGCAGGTACACACCACAACAGAATGGTGTTGCTGAACGCAAAAATAGACATATTGCAAAAATAGCAAGAGCCTTAATGGCTGAGAAGAATATGCCTCATTGTTATTGGGCAGAAGCTGTGCATACTACTGTATACATCATGAACAGAACTTCGACTGTTGCTGTACATCAAGTTACACCTGAAGAAAAGTTTACAAGTAAAAAGCCAAACTTATCACATCTGAAAGTCTTTGGCTGTATTGCATATGTACATGTCCCAGATGAATTGAGGACGAAGCTTGATCCAAAAGCAGAAAAGTGTGTCTTCATTGGATACTCCCTTGAGCAAAAGGGATATAAATGTTATAACCCACTCGCACGACAGGTAAAGGTGAGCAGAGATGTGGTATTTGATGAAATGTCAAGCTTCTATGTAGGTGCCAAAGAAGGACTGAGTCTTGAACCAAATGACAAAGAAAATGCTGAAAAATCAAGTGCAGAATCTGAGGTTTTGAGTGGACCAGATGCATCACCAAGCAATAGTTCCAACTCAAATCCATGGAGTGGAAGATTACGTGGGAATTTCAGTCCAGCAAATTCATCAAATACATCCAAGAAAGGTAAAGAAAAGCTTTCTGTTGGTCATAAAACATGTGCAGGTTTTGAAGATGTTGATGGAGATTCAAGCAGTTCAAAAAAGAGTCTTGATGAGTGACCCAGGACCAAGAAGATCTGGGAGGATGTGTAATTCAGTGCAACGATTGACATATGATAGTTACATGGCTCGCCATTGTGCCTACATGACAAAGGTAATACAAGATGCTGAACCTTCTTGTTTTGAAGATGCAATTGGTAATGCAGATTGGGAAAAAGCTATGGATGAGGAGATGGCTACACTTTATGGAAATGATACATGGAAGCTGGTTCCGTTGCCGCAAGGAAAGAAGCCCATAGGTTGTAAATGGGTTTACAAGGTAAAGCATAATGGTCATGGTAGCATAAGCAGGTATAAAGCACGATTGGTAGCTAAAGGATATGCACAGACATATGGCATTGATTATGAGGAAACATTCAGCCCTGTAGCTAAAATTTCTACTGTTAGGACACTTGTTGCATTAGCTACAACAAAAGGATGGACTTTGCATCAGATGGATGTGAAGAATGCTTTCCTACATGGTGAGTTACAGGAAGAAGTATATATGGACCAGCCACAAGGATATGAAGATTCAAAGCATCCAGAATATGTTTGCAGGTTGCAAAAGGCTTTGTATGGGCTGAAGCAGGCTCCGCGTGCATGGCATGCAAGGATTGCTAATTACTTAACCAGCATTCGATTTTCTATGTGTGATGCAGATCACTCACTATATGCAAGGAAGGCTGATGATGACATCATTATTGTGGCTATTTATGTTGATGACCTGATTGTAGGTGGTGATAATGAAGAAAGCATCAAAGAGGTAAAGAGACTTCTTATGTAGGAATTCGACATGAAAGATCTTGGTGTGCTGCGCTATTTCTTGGGCATTGAGTTTATACATACAGAAACAGGTATATGGATGTCGCAAAGGCAATATGCCTTGAATATGCTGCAAAAGTATGGTATGGCTGATTGTAAGCCAATTTTTATGCCTTTAGATCAGAATTTGAAATTGGATACTACATCAGGTGAAGCATTGGAAAATGCTACTATGTATATGAAAATTGTGGGAAGTCTTATATATCTTACAATTACAAGGCCTGATTTAAGCTATACTATTGGACTTGAAAGTCAGTTTATGCAGATTCCCAGGAAGCCACATTTGGATGCTCTGAGGTGCACTCTACGTTATGTGAGTGCTACTTTGGATTATGCATTGTTTTATGAAGCTGGTGTAGATTTGCAGGTTCATGGATACACCGATGCAGATTGGGCTGGTAGTACTCCAGATAGAAGATCTACTAGTGGCTTTCTTTTCTCACTTGGAGGTGCAGCTATTACATGGAGTAGTAAGAAGCAACCCACTGTTGCTTTGTCGAGTAGAGAGGCTGAGTATAGAGGTGCTGCAATGGCAGCATGTGAGGCATCATGGCTGGAGATGTTACTTGCAGATTTAGGTGTGGAAGTGCAAAAGCCTATCACTCTCTATTGTGATAATCTTAGCAGCATACAGTTAGCACGGAACCCTATTTTCCATGCTAGAACAAAGCATATTGAGGTACATTATCACTTCATCAGAGAGAAGGTATTAGCAGGTGATATTGATCTTGTTTATGTGAGAACAGATGAGCAGCTTGCTGATATTTTCACCAAAGCACTTGGAGCTGAGAAGTTGAAGAAGTTTCGGAAGATGCTTGGATTACAGGATGTGGCGTTGAGCTTGAGGGGGAGTGTTGAGATATCAAGCTCAACATGTGATGATCCGGGATGACACGTACCAATTTTTCATTTCTCTGATATGTATAGTGGTCACGCCGGTATATGTCAGGGATACTTCATTGAGCTTTATTAGATTTATCTACCGAGAGTGATGGCACATTTGTTTCTTGCCAGCTCACTCATTCACGGACATTAGGTTTTTCCTTATGTACTGGTCTTTATATATTGCACTTGTTGTATTCTTGTTTTTAGGTCATTCTTGTACATTCCTTTTATGTAATAGAAGAAGAAGAAGAAGATCATTCTTCCCTGTCTTAATTTGTGTGTGTGCTTCTCCTTGAGAGTGAGAGTGTGTGTGTGAGCTCTCTTCCTTATCTCCTTCCTCGTGACAACTACCAGGTACTCTCCTCAACTAAATGGAATTGCAGAGAGGAGAAACAAGACATTGGTTGGATCAGCCCGAACATTTCTTGAAGAGAAGAAGTTGCCACATTATCTATGGGCAGAAGCTATTTCAACTGCTGTGTACCTTGTCAATAGACTACGATCCAAATCACTTCAAGGTATGACTCCTTATGAAGCATGGCATGGAGGAAAACCTAGTCTTGGACATTGCAAGGTTTTTGGTTGTTTAGCTTATGTTCATGTACCATCACAAATAAGAGGTAAGCTAGATGAAAGGGCAACAAAGGTAGTGTTTATTGGATATGATTCAACTCAGATGGGTTACAGGTTCCTCAATCCTTCAACCAAGCAATTCACTACAAGTAGAGATGTTGTGTTTGAAGAACACAAGTGTTGGTATGATGAAGACAAACAAAAGGTAACACTACCATATGATCTTGATTTTGACTCTCATCAATTAGGAAGCAAGCATGATACACAGGTCCAGGATCCAAGAAGTGATACAGACGATGACCAAGATGAAAGAGAAAAGGATTACAAGCTATGTAAGTCAAGAGGCAAAGCAAAGATGCAAGAGGTTGGAGAATGCTCAAAACAAGCACCTAGAAGATCAGCAAGAGAGAAGAAACAACCAAAAAGGTATGGATATGATTCCAGATTTGTTACGAAGCATTCAATCTACTTGGCAAAAGACTCTATTTCAAAGGAACCCTCAACCTATGAAGAGGCAAAGGGAAACCCTAATTGGGAAAAGGCCATGAACGAAGAGATAGATGCATTGAAGGAGATGGACACTTGGGATTCGGTTCCAATATCACCGAATCAAAAGGTAATTGGTTGCAGATGGGTATATAAAGTTAAATGAAATTCCGATGGATCACTTTGTAGGTACAAGGCAAGATTAGTTGCCAAAGGATGCTCACAAACTCATGGTATAGACTATGAGGAAACATTCTCACCAGTTGCAAAGATGACTACAATAAGGACATTGATAAGTGTAGCTACTGCAAGGAATTGGAGACTCCTCCAACTTGATGTGAAAAATGCATTCTTAAATGGTTGGATAAGTGAAGAGGTATACATGTCACAACATATCTTCAAGATCAAGGGTTCAAAGCTAGCAGCTCAGATCCTTCTCTATTCATCAAAAGGGATCACAATGAGGTTATCTATCTATGTGTATATGTAGATGATATTATTGTGATAGGTGATGATCTAAATGGCATTCAAAGGATCAAGAGACACATGCAAGGGGAGTTCAAAATCAGTGACCTAGGTGAGCTCACATATTTCCTAGGTATGTAGGTGATATACACAGATGAAGGAATGTATTTGACTCAAAGAAGATACATTCAAGATCTTCTTCTCAAGTTCAAAATGGAGAACACTAAACCTGCAGGTACACCTTTGGAGATGAATCATAAACTAAGTGTTTATGTGAGAAAATTCAAGACATTAAAGAGTATCAAAGCTTGGTAGGTAGCTTGATAAATGCTACTCATACCAGGGTATTTTTTGAGAGATTTTTGATGGTTCATTTACCGTTATAAAAGCCATGAGCTTTACACATGTAAAGGTAGAAAGATAGAGCCCAAATCCCATGAATTTGTGGTGGTTGAAGTTGCATTCAATCAATCAATCAATCACCTAAAAGTAGATCAAACTAGATCTTCACTTTTCCTAGATTGTAGGAAAGTGAATTGATTCCCTCCAACAACCATTCCCACCTTCATTTGAATTCAAATTTCACTTGTGGAAGTTGTGGAACACTCCTAGAGTCTATATAAAGACTTGAAATCACTTTTACATTACATGGAAGCAATATACATACACTTGTGACCATCATTGTCTTGCTCCAATTCTCTGCATCATCTTCTTCGCCAACAGTAACCTTGCAAAGGCTGCTACTCTCTCTTCAGAGCTCCAAATTGAGTGCAAGATGGCTCATTGGAAAGGTATTAGTGTCTAATTTATGCGTTTAACGTTTCATAGCATTTAATTTAGTAGATTGGGAGAAAGATGAGTTTTTCTCTCTCCGGGTCAATCTCTACGTATTCCTGAAAAATAGGAAGTACCACCGATGAATGTCGCATTCATTCCTATAGCATATTTTGCTTATTTCTTATACTTTTGTGCATTCCATACACTAAACCCTATGTATATCACTCCCATAAAAGGATATTTTCTAATTGTAATCACGTTGGTCGCTATGGGCATTTGAAGTTCATTGTCTCTTCCATAGATAGTAAGTTTTTTGAGCTAGTCAACCTGCGAACCTATCTATTTTGTATCGACTCATTCTCTTTGATGCTCCAAAGTAGATAGTGTGTTTCGTTGCACTTATCGCATGCCTATAAGGTCTATTTTAGTCTCCATAAGCTCAAGGGCTGGTCTTGTGCCAGTTGGCTTGACAAACTTCATCGCTTCGAAATGCACTTTTCTATCTTCTACAAGCTTCTCCAAGTTCTTTCATGGAAGTCCAAAGGCAAATTCAAGATGAAGAAACTAGAAGACATACCTGAATCTTCAACTCAAGCAATCAGAAGATCACAAAGGGAGAGCAAAAAACCTTTCAGATATGGGTATGACACCTCTCTTGTCACTAAACATTCTATTTATCTTGCCAAAGACTTGTCAATTGAAGAACCAGGATCATATGAAGAATCCATGACTAAGACAGAATGGAAGGATGCTATGGATGAGGAGATTGAAGCATTCAAGGAAAGTGACACATGGGAACTAGTACCAAAGAAAGAGGCTATGAAGGTAATTGGATCTAGATGGATCTATAAAACCAAAAGAAATTCTGATGGGTGAATTAGCAGATACAAAGCTAGACTTGTGGCCAAGGGTTTTGCACAAACCCAAGGCATTGACTATGAAGAAACATTCTCAGTTGTGGCCAAGATGCCAACCATCAGGGTATTGGTAAGTGTGGCTGCATCTAAGAATTGGAATATGTATCAGCTAGATGTAAAAAATGCTTTTTTGAATGGATGGATTTCAGAGGAGGTATACATGTCACAACCTCATAGTTATGAGGATCCTAATAAGGTAACACATGTATGCAAGTTAAAAAAGGCTCTTTATGGATTGAAGCAGGCACCTAGGGCATGGAACCACAGGTTGACCACATATCTTCAAGACCAAGGTTTTGTCATGAGCAAGGCAGACACTTCTCTATTCATTAAGAGAAGTAATTCAGAGGTAATATACCTATGTGTTTATGTTGATGATATCATACATACAAGTAATGATGTCAATGGAATCAGACAAATGAAGAACCAAATGATGAAGGAGTTCAAGATCAGTGATCTTGGTTTACTAAAGTACTTTCTTGGACTTGAGTTAGTTTATACTAACTCTGGAATCTACATTACTCAGAGAAAGTACATACAGGATATGTTGAAGAAGTTTCATTTGCAGGATGCCAAAGTTGCAAGTATTCCAATGGAGGTAAATCTAAAACTAAGTGCTCGTGAAGGAGATATACTTGATGACATTAGAGGTTATCAAAGCATAGTAGGTAGCTTGAATTATGCTACCTTGAAAAGGATAGATATTGCTTATGGAGTTAGTGTGCTAAGTCAGTTTATGCACAAGCCTAGGGCACCTCACTTTGAGGTTGCCAAAAGGATATTAAAATACAGTTTGTATTTCCCTTACACTTCAGACTTGGATATCAAGATTTATTCAGATGCAGATTGGGCAAGATGCAAGGATGATAGGAGGAGCACTTCAGGATACATTTCATTTGCAGGTGATAAAACAATATCATGGTCTTCAAAGAAGCAACCTACTGTTGCTTTATCTTCTACAGAGGCAGAGTATAGAGGATTGGCCAATGCTACTTAAAAAGCCATATGGATCAAGTTATTGTATACAGAATTGGGTTTGTATACTACCTCGCCATTGATCTTTGGAGATAATACAATCTCACTTCACCTTGCAGCTAATCCTGTCTATCATGCTAGGACCAAGCATATAGAGGTCCATTACCATTATGTGAGACAGAAGCTATTAAGCAAGGGCATTCAACTAACATATGTATCAACCAACATGCAGTGTGAAGATTTCTTAACTAAAGCATTGGATGAATCCAAGCTTTGTAGGTTCAAAACAATGATTGGATTACATGATATACATGAAGACTGAAGAATGAAGACCAAGCCAAAATGTTTGGCTTGAGGGGGAGCTGTTGGTGCATTTTGGATTGAAGGTTACAAAGAAATGAGGTTCAATGTGAACAATAGCTAGAGGATTCTTATCTCTTTATCTCTTTGTAAAGTTAAATCTTCATTGATTTAAGAGAATATGTGTAACCACCTAGCCAAGGGAGTCGTGGAATTTATTAGTTGTAAAGCATCAATCAATTAGAGATAATATCTCTTAGGATGTAGGAGCATGATTATAGAGAGCCAAAGTTTGAATTCAAATTCAAACTTTGGACTTAACCTCTATAAAACATCAACTCAAAAATTCATAGGTGCAAGTCACTTTCCGAGCTCCTCATGTTCATCTCTGAGTATGTGTGAGGCCTACACTCTAGCCCACACCTTTCTACACCATTAGGCGATGATCTTCATGCCTATGGCATTGCACATTGTTCATTTTTTAGTTCTCTGTCATAGTCTCTATCAATGAGCCAACTTGTGCAGCTCATATATCACTCATTTCTCCACAAAATTCAAAGATCTATAGCTTGATGGAACCAGCTCAAAGTCTTCTACCCGCTGTCACAATTTGAAGGATTTCTAGTTTAGCAATTTCAGAGAAAACTGCATCAAAGTGATCATTGGTCGAAGTCTCCAACAGTCCTAAAAAATCAGGGGTAAAGGTTTACTTGCTAAATTAATTTCTCTGAGCATATTTAATCTTTTTAAGTAATTTCACTTGAAATCTTTAGCTTACTAAGGTAATTAGATACCCCTAAAAGAAATTTTTCATATTCCTACTGTGCTGGTCATACTAAGCACCAAGTGTATTGTCAACAATAGAAGTTTTTCCGGAAGACTTCAAGTTCAAAGTAATCTGTTTTGATTCAATCATTTCATACATCATTTCCAAAGTACATAGGCACTTTTATGGTGTCATTCAAAAGCTTAGAAGGTCTACTTATCAA
>CM035425.1:173820409-173830409 GCA_020310875.1 Ceratopteris richardii | reverse complement strand
ATCTATCTATCTATCTAGCTATCTATCTATCCATCTATCTATTTATCTACCTATATATATATATATATATATATATATATATATATATATATATATATATATATATATATATATATATATATATATATATATATATATATTCGTCTTTGTTTTTTAGGAGTTTCCTCCAATTTCTTTGAAGTTTTTTTTGGTATATTGATCATAGGTTGTTTCCTTCTCTAATTTCTTTTCTTCTTTGTTCACTTACTTTGGAACTTTATCCTTGTTCAAATTGTACTTTCTTTGGTTTGGGTTCATCTCTTATTTTGGCTCCTAGTAACGCTTCTTCCTAAATCATTTATGTCTTTTTCATCATCGCACTTTCTCTCTTCTTCAAAATTTGCAATATGCAAATATATAGAGAATTGATCAACGGGTGAATTCCAAGAAGTCTTTTGCATGATATCATCCCTAGCTTTAATTAGAGCTTCAATAGAGTAAGTTCCTGTTTCTCTAGGATAATTGGTTTCAGAATCACTATCTACACGCTCTAATTTGAGAGTAGAAGATCCTTTCTTAGATTCAAAAAGATTCTGCTAAAGTTCTTGCATTTCTCCCTTTCTCCAATTAACAACTAAAGGAAGATGTGTTCTATAGTCACTCAACTTCTTGTCAATGTTAATAATAGGTCATTGTTCTTTAGCTTCCTTTAAGGCTTCACACATATAGGTAAGAGGATCTGTTGAATCACATCAAATACATCTCCTAATATTGGGAGTTCTTTTCTCATTGAAGTTCCTTTGGTTGGTCGATTGAGGAATTGGTTGAGGTACTATTGGAGGATTAGGAGTTGAAATAGGTTGCGGATATATAGTAGGTTGAGTTTGTACAAAGGATATATCTTGTAAATTCAATGCATACACTACATTTTGTAAAGGAGATACCTCCTTTGACATGTTTTCATGCATTTGCATCATGTTATCCAACTTATTAAATAAAATTCCAAATTGTAGATCAAGTGGAACTTTAGGTGTAGATGCATTTGGCTCAACCTTAGAAGCTACATGAGTATCTCTAGTTTGATGAGTAGGGGAGAAACTAGGAGATGGATTAGGCATTGAAACATAAACAAGGTGATTCATGTTGCTTCATATGAGCAACTCCTTCAACCACTATCTTCACAATAGCCCAATCATCTATAAGTCCATATCGTTTACCCGGCTCCTCAAGTCTTCGTTCAACCTCAATCCTTACATCCGGGGTCAAAATATTAATGAAATATAAGACCCTATCCGGAGTAAGGGCTACCTTATCATTTTCTAGTAATTGGGAAACTGTTTCATAAACTCGCTATGAAGTTGAGTAATAGAAACTTGAGGTTTTGGGGAACTAACCCACTTCATGAAACCCTCTCTACTATGTTGGCTATAATCCTCTAGATAGAATTCTTTATGTAACTCTTTCGTGAATTCCTCCCATTCGCATTTATCATGCAGTTCAATAATAGCCATAATTATTCCTATGGCAAGTCTTCCTAGGTATGTTATCCATTTAAATTATACTTAGGTAAGCCATGAAGCTTAGCTAATTCTTTGAATGATCTACATAGTTCGTTACATTCACTCCTAAGAACTTTCCTTTGTCCGTTAATGAAGTTTCAACAACTTTTTGACTTTGAGTTTCACGCATCATGTTCCTAAATAATTCGTCCATTTTTATATCTTGATTTGATTTGGTTTGAAAAAATTTAACAATGTCTTGAACTTCTTTTTTAAACCCTTTCTTTATGTTCAACTACCAATTCTACAATCCCATTGGTGTCCAGTTTTGATGTTTTAAAAGGTACCAATGATTTACAATTAAGCCAAAGAGTTTGAAGGTAGGAAGAAACCATACCAAACAGGGCTTGAAGAAGAGGTTCAAAGGTCATGCTCATGTGAATCTTGATACATTCTTTGTCAATTGATCAAATCCTAAGTACAACTTTTGCTAAACATATAATGTGTGTGTGCAATCATTTTAGTCTTCAATTATCAATGAGAAGGGTGGCGTGATGAGGATCGCCCACTTGCCAATCTTCGTGGAGGCACTCAGATAAAAAAGATTAGCCCTCAACACCCAGAAGATTGCAAAGTTTTAAGAAATAGACAATACTTCCATGGATGTAGAAGCCATGTCAAAAATTGTCGATTCGTATGTATGCATATGCAAAGGTAAAATTGAAATGTATATCTGAATTGCAAAGCCAATTCCTCATGTCAGTTTCAAGATGTCGGAAGTATATGGATGCTCGGTTCATGGATCAAGTCAATCGCCAAATCCAACGGCGAATGACGAGTGCTTTGAGCAAACTCAAGTGCAGTGGAAACTCAAAGACACAAATACTCACGAAAGTTGATCAGTTCAAAATCAAAGAATTGTCTTATAATCAAGAGCTCTCGAAACACTTGTCTTACATTGAAAGAGATTTCAATAAGGATTATGCAATTAAACTATATGCCATCCAAGTGATATTTAATAAGCATAATCCAAGGGAATAAGGGCCGTTTGCCCACTATTGTTTCGAATTTGTTTTCCTATATTCATTCATGACGACAAAGTAAGGATAATATTGCTATTCTTCAATTTTAATAGGGTGAGCGGGGGCTTACTAAAGAAATGCTTGTTGTAGTTCTACTTTCACTAAATAGAATCTTCCAAGATCTTCCATTTACATAATCCATGTAAATCTTTGCAATTTAAATATGTCTTGTGATTCTTCTGTAACTCAATCACCAATACGTGGTTGTGGGTCCTATTCCTCTTCATAAAGAAACAAGGTCCAATGGTATTGTGATCACTTCTTCAGGTTCGCATAAGTCAAGTGGAAATCTAGGTCTTTGCAGGGACAATAACATGGATAGTGCATATTCTTGTATCTGGAAATTCATATTTGCTAACTATTTTCATAATTGCTCTAGTTCTAGCAATATCTAATGTCTCTATGATAGTAGTCACTTAAGTGTGACGTCTTTGAAATGAAAAAGGTCTAAATGCATTTAGTGTTTGGAATTCTTTTGTTAACTTGCCATACAATGCCTCCAAGAGGTTTGTGTAGCTCTCAAGAATGACTTTGATGTTGTCAAATGGAGTAGCTTGGATATGGAAAGGGATAAATGCAGCACCTAAGGTAAGATCCATGGTAGCATCCAAGTTTATTTCATTTTAAATTTGTAGGCATCTCTTTTTCTCCCATGCCATCGGAGCTTACTACACAATAGGCCCATATTGCGGTTGTGTTTGGCATTCCATTCCATATATGCATATGGGGTTTCCTCAAACTGCTTGATAGTATCATGGTTATTTTATTTAAGATGAGTTTCTAAGAGGGTACAAGCCTATTTCAATGTGATATATTATGCATTTAGGGACTAATTCTCAATCATTAATGAGTTTTTTTGTCATTTTACTGTGGCTATCTATTCTTGAAGGTTTTTGTTCATTTGTTCGACTGCCATATACTCGTCTGGAACTTGAATCATGCATCTTAACATTTGGTCCAAAGCAGATGCAATGCCCAATATCAAGAAAATGGATTGGTATTCACAAATGCAAAATAGAGAATTGGGTCTCCAAAGGGGAAAACGATGGCTACAAGGGTAGTGAATATGCTTGTCAATGGTGATTGTGGGAGTGGAATAGGGGATGAGGGATAGGGAGTAGCAAGGTGATGGGGGGAATAGTGGTAAGGGGTAAATTTTCTAGAGATTGGGCAAACAACAATGGTGTCATGCAAATAGTGAATAGTGGAATCAATGTGTGTTCTTAGGATGGGAGTCATGTGCACAGTGAGTGATTCATGGTGGGTAAGGTAGGAAAAGCGCAAAATGGAATATGGATAAAACCAACAAAAATAGCAATGGTAGTTGGAAAGTTAATCTTGTAAAGGGATTTGTCATAAGGTGGGGGTACTTTGAGGATTCACCATGGTCACTAGAATTGAAGATGGGCTCAAAAGATACTAGGTTATCACGAAGGTGGTCACTAGGATGGAGATGATGATTGGTTGGGATGATTAGATTGGTGAGGGAATAGGCATATGTACTGCAAGGTGGTAGATGATGGGGTGTCAAAAATGGATTGAAACTATTGAGAAATGGATTCTATGGTGATTGGTAAACAGGTAGAGATGCTTGAAACAAATATATCTATGGGAGGGATATTGTTGGTGCAAATGATCAAGCCTACACATTTGGCTTAGCATGGAAGACAATGTGTGGAACTAGCACTTAATGATTCATGTGACCTATAGCTTGTAACTACTTGTTCATCTACCATTGTAACAGGTTAATTCCTTGGAGAATCTTGTAAAAGCTTATATCTCGTGGAGTTAGGAAGAATATTATCTATGACTCCAAATTGAAGAAATATCTCCTAAATTAGTGGAGTTACTTTTTGATTGGAGCCAAGTTTGAATTCAAACTTGAAACTTAGAAGAAACTCATATAAAAAGGCTTATAAAGTCTTGCAGTGTAGTGTGCCTCATTCTGAGCTCATTCCTTGATCCTTTGTAGAGTTTGTGCAGCTCACACCATAGCTCACTCATTTCATCATCATTGAGCATCATTAGAATGCCAATGATGTCATACAATCAGGTTCTATAATACATATAGCTCATTGAACATCTCTGTCTACTTCTCTACTATGATTACTCATAACAGTCAACTTCTTCTTGTCATATCTCAATGAATACGCAACCATTTTACATAATCATTGGCTTGTTGGAACCAGATTAAAGTCTATGTTACGCTACCAAAATTTCAAACCATTTGATTCAGGCATCAAGGAGAAACAGTCTTCGAAGTGCTCACTAGTCATCTACTAGTTGTTCCCTAAAAAGTCGGGGGTAAGACCTAATTTGCGAAAGTTATTTCTCATAGCATAGTTGATCATTTTAAATGATTCCACTTGCAATCATTAGCTAGATAAGCTAATTGAATTCCCTCAAAAGGATTTTTGTCAATTGTTAGTGTACTCGGAGCTTTGAGTAAAAAAGGCAGCAGGTGTATGGCCCAAAATAGCAAGTTTTTCAACACTAGCTATTCTTGAACTAGTCTATTTTGGATTAGTTGTTTCAAGCATCATTTCCAAAGTACATAGGTACTTTCTTGGTGTCATTCTCAAGCTAAAAGGTCCTACTTTATAACTCTGAAGTGTATCAGAGCTAGTACAAAGCAGGTTTTAGCAGTATTACCTCACTTCCTTGAGGTATCCATCCATCACTCACAATAGTGGTATCAGAGCAAGTTGAGGTAAAATGGGAGATGGTCTACTATCTTTCATTGATAAATTGGACACGAATAATTATCCAGCATGGTCCTTGAGGATGAAGACCTATCTACAAGGAAGAAGTCTCTATGGATACATATTAGGAGATGAGGAGATGCCCACATTTAGAAGCAAAGATTAACCTACAAGAGAGGAGCAAGAAAGACTCAACTCATGGTGTGCCAAAGATGCTTTAGCCAGGTCATATCTACTTAACTCTGTTTTTGACTTCCTTCTTCCTTATATTAGGAATTGCAAACCTTCTCAAGAGACTTGGGATACTTTATCTTCATACTTTTCTTCCAATACAAGAGCTAGGAAAAATCCATTGTGGATGGAGTTTACTACTCAAAAGAAGCAACCTAAGAAGAATATTTGAGAGTATGTGACCAAGGTAAAGGATGTGGCTGATCAGTTGGCAAGCATAGGAGAGGAGATTGAAGAGGAGCATATAGTGAGATAGATAATCAATGGCATCAATGCAAATGATAAGTGGGAATCCTTCACAACCTCAATGGATCTTTATATGGATATGAAAATACCTGATCTAACCATGCTCGTGGGGCAAGTCTTCACCTATGAGGCCAAGCTCAACAAAAATGGTGAACCATCAAGAGGTAACAATTCTTCTACCCTCTATGCAGATAAAGGAAAGTCTAAGGATAAAGGAAAGAGCAAAAATTTTTGAAGATGAAGGTGCTACTTCTCAAGCTAACTATGCGCAGAGAGGTAGGAATTCAAGAGGAAGGGGCAGAGGAGGTAAGCAAGGTAGGGGGAGACCTTTCAATTCTTCCCCATACAATATATGTGGACTGTCTTATCACACAACAGATGAGTGTTATAGGAACTTCAAGAACCAGAGAGGAAGAAGACTGCCAAGAGGTGGCTACTCACGATCAAGAGGAAGATACAAACATAATCAAGGTTACAACCATGGCTACAACAACAATTATCAAGGAGGATACAAATCAAGAAAAGACTTCAACAACTATACAAAGGATCAAGAGGATTCTCTTCTCATCATGAACATGACCTCAAAACAACGTAGGAATGATGAGCACCTCTTTTATATTGACTCATGATGTTCAAACCATGTAGCAAGCAATATAGCTCTCCTTTATGTCTTGAAGAGCCCAAGGGAAAGCACCAAGTGCAGATAGGTGATGATACCAAGCATTCAGTTGTAAAGGTAAGAAATTTCAAAACTTCTGATGGGAATAAGAATCTTTTGAGCATAGTTCTTTATGTACCTACTATCACAAAGAATTTAATGAGTGTTGGACACATAGTGGAAAACGGTTTGTAGGTTAGGTACAATAAATTTGGAGCCTTTGTAGAAGACCCCCAACATGGATTCAAGAGAATTGCAAAGGGACAGAAAATAGGTAGATTGTTTACATTTGAGCTTGAGGACACTAGAAACATTGCACTTTATAATTATAAGGATCAAATCTTGTCTGACTTAGAGATATGGCACAAAAGACTAGGACACATTGATGAGAGAACATTGAAGCAGATATGTAGAGATCAATGTGTACTTGGGATACCTAATATTTCCAAGCAACATATGATCTATAAATGTGGTGCATGTCGGTTTGGTAAATCACACAATTTACCCTTTACAAAGAAAGGCTATATGCATGAGGATTACTTGGAACTTGTCCACATAGATGTGTGAGGACCAAGCAAGGACCCTTCAATTTCAGGTTCAAGGTACTATGTGTCATTTATTGATGATTTCAATAGGTGGACTATGTTGTATTTTATGAAACATAAGGATCAAGTTTTCAGTTGTTTCAAAAAGTCTGTTGCACTTGTGGAAAATCAAACAGGAAAGATTTTAAAGAGGATAAGGTCATATGCAGGAGGTGAGTATTTCTCCAATGAGTTTGATGCATTTTTGCAGGATAGATGTATCAAGAGAGAGATCACAACTAGATATATTCCGGAGCAAAATGGAGTAGCAAAGAGGAGGAGCAAATTGATTGTGGAAGTAGCTCGATCTATGCTAAATGAAAAGAAGTTGCCTAATTACTTGTGGGCAGAGTTTGTGTCTACTGCCACTTATCTTATTAACAGGTTACCTTCTAAGTCCCTTAATGGGATGACTCCCTATGAGGCATGGATTGGTAGGAGACCATCACTTGAACATTGCAGAATATTTGGTTGTGTTGCTTATGTGCATATTCCATCTCAAATCAAAGGTATGTTAGACCCTAAGGCAGAGAAATGCATCTTCATAGGGTATGATATAAATCAAAAGGGGTACAGGTTTTATAATCCACCCAACAAAGGATTTACGATCAGTAGAGATGTTGTTTTTGGTGAGAATGACTCTTGGTTTGAAAGTGAATGCAGGAAGGTCAAATTGCCATATGACTTGGAAGAAGACTTTCCACGTCTCACCAAGGAGGAGCCAAGCACAATTGAGGACATCAAATCAGATGATGAGGACACCACCAACTTGGAAGAGTTTAGAGCATGGGAATCAAAAGGTAAGGTCAAGATGAAGAGATTGGAGGACATACCTAAGTCATCCAACCAAGCCTTAAGGATATCACAAAGAGAGAGCAATAATTTATCTTGCTAAGGATTCATCACTTGAAGAACCTTCTTCATATGAAGAAGCAAGTACCAAAGTAGAATGGAAGGAGGCTATGGATAAAGAAATAGAAGCACTCCAAGAGAATGACACTTGATGGAGAGTGTTAATCTCCAAAAGAACAAGTTATCCTTGATGTTAGAGCAGCTCTATATCAAGAACAAGTCAAAAGCTCAACCAATTTTGGAAAAGTAATGCCAGATTACCAATCTTTGCACTAATTGTGAAGAGAGTGATTATTCAAAAATGCATGTTGCACTTCATTCACTCATTGAGTGACCAAATGTGTAGCTTCGTAACATGACAAAGATTTCTCAAATTGGATGTCGTATCAGCAAGCTATGGTCTGAAAAATATGGGTATGTCAAGGGTAGGAAGTGGAAAGGCGAATCTTCATGAAGGGGTGACTTTCGAAGCTCAAAACTGAGAACTTGAAGCCTTTTTAGATATGTTAATAACCTATAGCCCAAGTCCACAGCCAATAATACATGTTTGCATCGTTTTTTCCTAAATGTTTGATCCATAGCTTGCTTTGCTCCCCCAATCTTCAAAAAAGAAACTCAAAAATGTAAGCACTTACCTCTTTCTCCACGAATTCCAAGTATTCATGAGCTCGCAGACTTCTGAGAAGGGAGGATTTATCCCATATATGAGCATGTAGCCACCATTTAAAAGGATATAAGGAGGACGGGAGCCTTCACTTCATCACCCAAGAGGAGGGGAAAAGGATAGGAGCAGTTTTCCCTCTTTCCTCGTGAGTGTGGTTGTTTGGCTACTCTCTTCGTGAGCATGGGTGCTTGGCTGCTTTGTTTGAGCATGTGGGCAGCTCTATCTGAATGCCATGCGTCTCCTGCTCTGATACCAACTATGATCTCTGATGAAAACCCCTCGTTTTTTGTGTGCTCAAGCATGAATTTTTGTTGGCGAAAACTTTGGCTCTAACACCACTGTTGCGGAAATACTTTCGCCCTGAAGGTGGGTTTCGCGACAAAGCTTGAACTCTGTCAGGCCTGCGGAAATTGTCGCGCCACCGTAGTAGAATGCTAAACTAGAGTGATTCATAACACTTCTGTAATCAACAGTAGCTCAGCCTAATTAACGTCGCCTTAACTGTGTTATCCTGCGACACAAGTTCCACCGGAACTTCACCAGACTGTTACTGGACTGACACCGTAATCGTACCGGAACTTCACCGAAATAAACTTAGTTCTGATCGTAATTGCTTCAGATGAACTTATGTGAAGTAAGGAAGTAGTGTGTGAGCTTCCTTCACCGAATGAACTTCCTTCTGGAAACTTCACAGTTCTAAAATGCTACTTTCCGATTAACTTTTGTACTGTGTGTACATCTCCATTCCACCAAAAACTGTGATCAGCTTAAAGTAGAGACGTCTAGCTACAAGATGAGCTATCTCTCATACAAAGCTTCGAACTCTGCTACGAGTTATACTTCGTTGTTCTACCGAAAAGTTGCTTTCTGAGAAACTATAACTGACCGGAAATTACTGAAATATGTTTACTGAGTAAACTGTTATTCACTGAAACATGTGTTTACAGAGAAGGTACTGAAGCTCGTTTAGTAACGAGTCGTGACAGTTAACGATAAACAAAACATCCTACCGTAACACGAAATAGCTTCAGATTCTTCACAAGTAAAGATTACGCGCAAACATCCACATGAACATGTGTTTTCGATTAGAGAAGATGTGTACAAGTAAGCTTGGCCTCTTCTTGCTCAAGCTACAGAAACTCTCCTATAGTTTCTTATTACCATCTCTCTTCAGATGAAAAGACCCGATACTTCAGGCTTGTGTTATTCATCTGTACATACGCGATCTATGGCGTCTTCTGAGAACTTCTAACTCTCTCTTCACTCATACGCGCATCTCACACGCATCATCTTCACGCGTCTCTTCCTGAGTCTTCTCTCTCTATATCATCCTCTCGCTAGTTCTTCAAATCTTGCTGTATATATATACACTTCCCTTTGGCGCTCCTCTGCGCTGTCATTCTTCAATTCACGTTATGCGCGCCTTACGCGCCCACCGCGGTTAATTGCTCTGTTATGCGCACACCGTGCACTAACTTCGCATACTGTACACCTGTGCACTGA
>CM035425.1:173675409-173812909 GCA_020310875.1 Ceratopteris richardii | reverse complement strand
GCCACTTGGCACTCATGTGTGAGCCCATCTAATAAAGGCTAAGAGGTAGTTCACACCTCTCTCCTAAGAGTTCTCCAAATAACTTCATCCAAGGCTGAAGGAGCTGAAATGTGGCTGTCCAAGCTAGGAGAAATAGAGAGCAGAACATTACATGCACAAAGGAGGAGTAAGGAGGAGCTATCAAGCCCACACCCCCTCTAGTCTCGTGTAGGTATAGACATAGTCTGCTTATAATATATGTAACTCTTTCTGTACATATCCAATTCAAGATATTTAAGGTGCATTCTATAGGCTACATATGTTTCTTACTTTCCCTAAGATGTCTTCTTGAAATAAATTTTATGTGCAGAGAAATTGGTGTATCTCTATAACCCTAATTTTTGCATATCCTACATCTTTGGATAGTCTATCTTGTATAGAGTTTTTGACTAACCTAAACAGATCCATTTGATGTGTTTTATAGCTTGTTGAACATCTTATCAAACCATCCTAAGTGTGGCTAAAATCTTAGTGATTTGGATCAATGAAAGGTAAGTGAATCAGAGTTTTGTTGTGGGGTAGCAAAAAAGGTGTATGAAGGGACCTAGGTATTCGGTTCATTTCACTTCTAGTGTGCAAATTTGAGGGATCAAATTCCATCAATTAGTATCGATGCACAAAACATCCTTTCAAGACTCTAAGAGAATGACACAAAAGCTTAAACATAAAGGCTAAGAGGTACATTTCTATATATCCCTAATCTCCCATTTATTATGGCAGATCTATGTCAAAAAGTGGAGTTTCTTGAGAAACACAACTATCAGCCATGGAGGCTCAAAGTCATGAACTACCACATGAGAAAAGGTTTATGGCCTATTGTGTGTAGAGATGAAGATAAGCCCAATTCAGATCCTCAAGATCCAAAGATCACCAATCAACAATTGAAGATATTGAAGGATTGGGATGAAAGGAATAGGAGAGCTATCTTCTACATATCACAGGTAATCTCTAATACTATGATTTCTCATATATCAGATTTTGATCATGCTAGAGATGTCTGGGAGCCCTTAAAGAAGATATATTCCACTTCCACAATAAGCAGGAAGATGCAGATTAAGAATGAAATCCATTCTTTGAAGAAGGGTAGTGTTCAATCTATTGTTCACCACATGTGAAGGTAAAGGAGTTGAGGGTGCAATTGGCATCCATCGGCTACAAAGTAGATGAGGAAGTCCTTGTGAAGATTACTCTCAATGGGCTGAGAGGGGAAGACAAGTGAAAACCCCTCACTACTACCATCTTGTATAGAGATCCTCTACCAACTCTGGAGGAGTTGATCCCACATCTAGTGGTAGAAGAGGTCCTATATGCTAGCAAAGGCAAAGGCAAGAGTGAAAAGAAGGGAAAAGGAGGGAAAAGCAAGTGGAAACAGTCCAAGGAAGAAGATTTAGATTTAGAAGGAGAGAGCAAGGCATCATCTTCAAGGAAGAGCAAGAATGGCAAAGGGAAGAAAAATCTCATCAAGGTAAAAAAAAATTTATATGAGGTAACCAGAATCATATTTCTTCAAATTGTTGGTTCGAGGATGAAAAAGGCAAGAAGAAGAAGAAGGAGCAAGGGAACTATGGTAACAACTCCAAGAAGGATGATGAGAAGGAGACCCTCCTAGCCATGAGACATCGCTACACTAGTGATCCCAAGGACACAAAGTGGTACATAGACTCTGGATGCTCTGATCACATGTCATGTATGGATGAATCTTTTGTCCATATGTAGGTTCCAAGCTCAAAAGGTTGTGTGGAGAGAGGAGATAACACTAACCATCCCATTACAGATGTGGGAGATGTGAAGCTAGGTGAAGGTAAATATGTCAAGACTCTTAAAGATGTGCTCCATGTTCCATCTATTTCCAAGAACCTTATCTCTATAAGATAGATGGTAGAGAGAGGTATGCAGGTTATATTTGATGCAAAAGGGTGCATGGTGAAGCAAGGAGGCAGGGTCATTTCCAAGGGAAGCAAAGAAGATAGATTGTTCACCCTAGATGTTCCTTCTACACACAAGAAGGTATGTTATGTGATGATTGGTAACAGAAGGATTGCAGAGATTGACCTTTGGCACAAGAGGATAGGACAGATCAATATTCCCAAGTTAAAAAGCATGTGCAAAGTAGGATTAGTGCAGGGACTACCAAATCTTGAAGGCCAAGGTCAACATGAGCTTTGTGATGCTTGTCCGCTCTTAGAGCTTATAAACTCACATGTATGAGGCCCTAGCAGAGAGGCTTCATTGGGAGGAGCTAGGTACAGATCCTCTAAGCTCTTGGAGCTTATAAACTCACATGTATGGGTCCCTAGCAGAGAGGCTTCATTGGGAGGAGCTAGGTACTTTGTCACTTTCATAGATTACCACTCAAGAAAGGTGTGGCTATATGTTATCAAGGAAAAATCAGATGTGTTTTCATGCTTTCAAAAGTTTAGGTCCCTCGTAAAGAAATAATGTGATGCATGCATCAAGATCTTGAGGAGGGATGAAGGAGGAGAGTATTTCTCCAAGGGATTCACAAAGTACTTGCATGAAAATGGCATAAAGAGGCACTTTACATGCAAGTACACCCCTTAACAAAATGGTGAAAGAATAGGCATTTGGTTGAGATAGCTAAATGTCTCATAAATGAAGGTATGTTACCATTCTCTTATTAAGTTAAGCTTGTGAATACAACTTGTTACTTGATAAACACAATTCCAATAGGTGGTGTGCACAACTTGACTCCACATGAGATCTATTATGGCAAGAAACCAATCGTGGAGCACCTCAACATATTTGGACGTATAAGTGCGAAATGTGTGTTCTTTGCTACTCAAATGAGAAGAAAGGCTATAGGTGCTACAACCCTCTCTCAAAGAAGCTATATGTGTCAAGAGATGTTGTGTTTGATGAGTCAAGTTCATGGTATGGAGACAAGGGCAAGGCAAAGATGGATGAAGAGGATCAAGAGGGGTATGCAAACTTACAATCAGGGAACTAGAGGCATCTACATCTAAGGTACACTTGTATGATCACTCTTACACTCATGATTATGAAAGTTCATCCCCTACTTCAAAGTATAGAAGGCTACAAGAGACAGACTATGACACTAGGGAAGATCAAGAGGAGTCAGAAGAGGAAGAGCTTGAGGAGTTCATTACTCGTAATTTAAAGCTTAATACCCCCACAAAGGTATACATATGGTTCTTCATGGCAAAGCACTATGCATACATGATGAATGTCATTGCAGATCAAGAGCTTGATTCTTATGAGGAGGCAAAGACCAAACTAGAGTGGAGGAAGGCTATGTATGAAGACTTCAAAGCTCTTAAGGAGAACAACGCTTGGGAACTAGTGCCCAAGAAGGAAGGCATGAAGGTAGTGGCTGTACAAGACCAAGAGGAATGCAGTTGGCACCTTGGCAAGGTACAACGCTAGACTAGTAGCCAAAGGCTTCACATAGACACAAGGGGTGGATTATGAGCAGACTTTTAGCCATGTGGCAAACAAGGCTGCCATTATAGATCTCATATCCCTATGTGTAGCAAGGAGGTGGCCTATCTACTAGATGGACATAAAGAATGCTTTCTTGAATGGCGAGTTACAAGAAGAGGTGTTCATGGAACAACCTCAAGGATATGTAGATCCACAACATCCTACCTATGTTTGCAGGTTGAAGAAGGCCTTGTATGGCCTAAAGAAAACCCCAAGGGCTTAGAATAAGAGGCTAGTGGATTTGTTGAAGAGATGTGGTTTCTCTCCAAGTGATGTAGTTGCACACTTGTATATGAAGAAAACAAATGAAAAGATATGTTTGATATGCATATATGTAGATGACCTCCTTGTGAGAGGTGATGATGATGCAAGGATAAGGACCATCAAAGAGAATCTTGGAAGAGAGTTCAAAATCTCAGATTTAGGTGTGCTAAAGTACTTTCTTGGCATTGAGGTAACCTATCGAAAGGAAGGTATCTATCTCTCTCGAAAGAAGTATCTTTTAGATGTGTTATTTAGGTGGCATAACAGATTGAAAACCAATATCTCAACCTATGGATTCAAGTTTCAAGTGAAGCAAGGAAGATGGTAAGAAGCTAGAAGACCTTAAACTATACAGGAGCATTGTGGGATCATTGATCTATGCTATACTCACAAGACCTGACTTGTGCTACAAAGTTGGAGTTCTATCTCAGTTCATGCACGCAACCATATATACACATCTCAATCATGCAAAGAGAGTGTTAAGGTATGTGAAAAGTACAGTCAATCATGGGTTGTTATACAGGTATGATGAATAACTTCAAGTAAGAGCATGGAGTGATGCAGATTGGGCAGGGAGTGTTGATGATAGAAGGTCAACTTCTAGCTATGCTTTCATGCTAGGTACAAAAGCAATTTCATGGATGAGCAAAAAGCAGCCCATAGTTGCATTGAGTTCAACTGAGGCTGAATATAGAGCTCTAGCCGTCACTACAGAAGCAATGTACCTTAAGAAGCTCTTCAAAGATCTTGCAATACAACTTGGACCAATTTCAGTTTATGGAGATAACATGTCAAGCCTACATCTTGCTAACAATCTCATGTATCATGCAAGGAGCAAGCACATTGAGGTGCATTATTATTATGTAAGGGAAAAGTTTGAAAGTGGGGATATTAATGGTCATTTATTTAGGTACAAAGGACCAATTTGGAGATATCTTCACCAAAAGCTTGGATGTGACAAACTTAACAAAGTTTTCAAATGCTATGAGCTTGATTGATATGGACACTACCACCTTAAGCTTGAGGGGCAGTGTTGAAAGTGTGATGCAAGCTCTAGGTGGATAAAGAGGTCAAAAGACCTTAATATGGACAAAAACCACGACTTAGATCACTAAGGGCGGTCTCAAGGTTAGGCACAGTCGGGAAAGGCAATACTAAGGCAGTGGAAAAGTCAAAAGAGGCATCCAAAAGCTATAAAAGGAGGTGAAGAGATACCAAATGCATGGAAGTCTTGTAGGTTATTGGAAACTAGGAAACATATAGTCAAGGAGGCTCAAGCAGAGAGGCGAAGAGGGAGAACTACCCACCAGGCAGAGGAGTAGCCCATCAAATAACAAATGTCCATGCAAGCACTTAGTAGAACCCAAAGTCATCGATTTAGAATCCTAGAGCACCCATGACCTCAATGTTGCATGCCCCACATGGGCTTCACCAGGATCCCCATTTCTTGTTGAATATTTAGTCGACTTGTCCTTGACAAATTTATCGACTTGAAAGGTAATTCATGCTATGGAAAAAGGAAACCATCCAAAACCCCAGATTCCATGTGACTTTCTATATCTCATGATTGGTTCAGAATTTGGGAAAACTAATGCTTCCATTACATCCAATAAGAAAACTCTAAGATCAATTGTCTCCTTGCTAGTTTTTAACCTCCATAGGCCTTATTAAGATTGGTTACATCATCGATGATATCATCATATCATAACCACCTTTCAATTACCATTGATGAATCGCCCTTGAAAACCTATATAAGGAGTGATTTGCCACATACACAGTCTTTCCAATGCCAGTCTTAAGAGCTCAAGGAGTCTTGATAACCAAGTAAGTACTTTCAAAGTTCCAGTTCGAGTTCTTCTCTTGTTCCTTGTTCTATTATTGTCTAGTCTTGTATCTTAGACATCTAGCCTTATTCTCTTGTAATCTCATAGTATGAGATATTTTCTAGTTTATCTAGTGCATCTCCGTGAAGGGAATTCTAATAATAATACAAATCCAATGCCACACAAGTTGAGAGCATGTATGGATGGTTCTTTTAAAAGACAAAGTGTGCTTCACAGTCTTGGGTTGTGCAATCTCCTATATCATCTCTAGTCCAATTATTCATACCTATCAGTCCCAAGTTGTGGGACTTCTTGTATTAGTTACGTGTTCTTGTATTATTTTCCCTATGTGGGTGTTCTTGTAATGAGAAGTATATTTTCAAAATCTTGTCTTGTGTAGTTAGAGAGAACAATCCAGTGCTCCACTTATTCAGCTTCTGTAGATGATAAAGCAATAGTAGGTTGCTTCTTCGAGCTCCATGTGATAGGTTTGCTGCCTATCATGAATACATATCCTAAAGTGGATCTTAGCAATCGTTTGGCTGAATTTAAATGTTCACTTGTTGGAGTTTGCATAAATCTGTTCTTGTGATTGTAGCATAGATCAATGAACCTATAATACTCCTGTATGTAGTTACACATTTAACTTCTCTCCATCATTTGAGCATAGCTTCACATTCAATGCATCAAGTAGATGCCATCTTTCCCATAGACTATCTCAATGCCTAAAAAATATTTTAGCTCGCCAAGATCTCAAATTTCAAACTCCTTACCGAGTTTTCTTTTTATCTCTTGTATTCCTACATCATTACTTCATGTTATGATGAGATCATCAACATATATGCAGATGTATGCCTGCTTTCCATCTTCTTTCTTCATGTAGAGAGAAGGATCTGCACTACTTGGACTATACCCACACCTTGTGAGGTACTCAACCATGCCATGCATATTTCATACAATATGAAATATGCCATGCATATTTCATATTGTATGATGCTATTACACCCATTTTTGAGGCATATAAGGGGTGTGATGATGAAGAAGAAAAACTTAATTTTATGTTTTTCCACCTTTGTGATGCATAGTAATGAGGGGAATGAGGACAAAAGCATTATTTATGTTAGCACCCATGTTGCGAAATTGATTGACGATTGTGGATAACATCATTTTTCATTCATTGAACATCCTAGCCACCCAATTCACTTTATGTTTCAGTTTTATTTCACTTATGAAGCAACATTACCTCATAAGGAAAGCATGAGAAGGTTTCCAAAGCATCTCACACAAAAGATAGCTTTGAAGTGTGCCATTCCTTATTTGATTATTGATTGGGTAGACATATATGGGATGGATATGATGCATATTAATACATGTTCTCATTCTCTATATGAGTATTATCTCATTATTGTGATATGTAGTTTTGTGATTGGATTATTCCCCCATGTACTGATTTTTATGTTTGGTGAAAGTATTTTTTTATTTTTCCATATTCTAGGTTGCCACAAGGATAAATTGATATGGAGTATTTGCATTGATGATGTTGAGAAAATTCATGTGCCATTCCAAATTTTGAAGCAAAGTGAAGTATACATGGAGCATGATGATATGAAGAATGATGAAATGGAGCATGTTGAGCATGATAAAGTGAAGATTAAGGATGCTACACAAAGCACATGGATTCTTATCATTGTATGAATCACTCTTATGGAGTCAAATTCTTATTCCGTATCCCATGAGATGGATTCCAATATATCTCAAAATGTATTCACAAATGATTTATTTCACCCTTTACAAAGATTGTATATGATGATGAGGAATCACCCAACCGCTTTTTGCATTCTCATACAGAAGCATAATTTAGGAAGGGTGACTTGTTATATGTATATATGAGGAATAGATTGTATATCTTGGCATACTCCCAGGCATTATGCTATGCCCCTCATAATTGTAATTTGTCTGGAATTGTATAGGCATTGTTTTACCTTCCTTACCATGGATTTGGGCCATGCACTTTGGTTGGTGGATAATGTTCCATAGGATAGAAGCATTTAGAAAGCCTAGGATTGGTATGTCATGTGTTGGTTTGGATCCACCATGTGTGCTTGTGTTAGGTGACATGTTTGCATTTGCACTCTGTAAGTGCTTGGAGGTGTCAATGGAATAAGAAAAAATCACTATTCTAAAGTGAAACTGAAGGGTGATGGAAGGAGATGTGAATGGGTGTGAAGCTTCCCCCTAAAGCTATCTATGTAATTTTGATTAATGAAAAAAGGAGTGCATTCATTCTCTCTCTATCTTCACCTTATATTGCGTGCTCCATCCTGATAATCTTCAATTATAGTTAGAGGTTCGTTTTGCATGGCAATGGTGCTTCATCCTCACGTACGATATCTGTTGTAGCAAGTTTACACACCAAGCACCATACAAATGGCTTCTGAGCTTGCCGAGTACTTTCGAGTATGATGCTTACTCCCATTTGTCGAATTGTCGTGGCACACAGTGCTGACATATCCCTTATCCATGACCCTTGCCCATGCCATAGCCGATTTTTTAGCTTCCATCACTTCATGTCATGTGGTTGAGTCTTTCTTCATGACTTGCATCATGGTCGACACCATTCTATCTCATCTCCTTCTTCCTAATGAAGGTCGGACTAAGGTCACCCAATTACCTCTAGATACCATTATGCTCTGTTCCCCTGAAAATCTTCCAAAAAATGTGTCATCATGTTTCATCCACCCCTAGAGTGCCATGCACTCTAGTTTCTTGTCATGACCATTAACCTCCAAAAATGTAATTATGGTACTTCTAGACCCATGTGTTCTATTATCAACATGGTTGTGAGAAGAGATGGTGGATACAATCCAAATATGTGCTTGGTGTTGCAAAAACCTGCTCTACACCTTCCAAGATAGCTTCAAGGATGATACGTAGGAACCTTGTGCTTGCTAAGGATGTATGTAAACCGCCCTAGTCCTTTGGAGCATCAATCTCAAATTGATTCATCAAGACAGACTACTTGACACAAAACAGATACAAAACTTGCTAGATTTTTTTCACACTTTAAATTGGATATGTAATAAATCTAAAGCAACAAATTTGATGAATTTTGATGAACCATACTGAGAGAAATGAGTTTAGCAAGATAGGGGTGTCCTCCCAACTTTTTGGAATCATCTGCCAGAATACATAGGTAACTTCAAATGAATGTAGCTCATAGAATAATGAACCAATGATAATGAAAATTTCTATGATGCAACTACACTTATCATCACCTATAACAATTTAAATCACATCAAAAGACTTATTATATCGAGAGAAATCAATGATTGAAGTTGACAAAAAAATATGAACATAGGCTTATAGCAATAAAAGTGAGGAACTCCAAGATATAGCTTGAAAGATCAATATGTATTGCACATGTGGTACATGATTTGAATTAGCATGAAGCTTGGGAAGGAAGAGCATAATTTGTGCTTGAACAGTAGCTTGATACTTGATTAGATTATCCTCAAAATGTAGCTTGAAGTGTTGTATCTCTGCGACCATTCTTGTGTGTATATATGGAAGATTTTGAGTTCAAAAAAGCTAGGGGGATTGTACCTAAGAGTTCCCTCAAGTTAGGGGAATCTCATGTGGAGAATGAGTTCTCCTATGCGCAACAGAAGTGTGTAGTGAGCCCTTGTATGTCCAGCACTTGGACCAACATCTGCACCTTAGATAGCTTGCTGCTCTCAATACAAAACTCAAATGGACTTGAGACTTTAGTCAATCATAGTAGACAAAGGGAGCTTTCTAAAAAGCTATAAATGACTTAATTTGGACAACTTTTGATTAGGAAACACAACTGTCAAAGATGAACTACCTGTCCACACAGATATGCTAAAGAACTGAGCTTCACTATCGGACTGATAACTCTCTGAATATATATCCTTTGATAAAGATACTTGGTATAGAGAAAGTAGACATAGATATCTTTCCAACAAGATACAAAACAATTAATTTGGATGAGTTTTGATCAGGAAACGCAACTCACCAAGAGAGACCACCTGCACACATAAGTACACTGTAAAACTAGACTTTACTATCTGATAGATATCTCACAGAATATAAATGATCTCAATCTGATATTTGGGACAATGAAAGTAGATGCCAAGAGCTTTCCAAAAAGACAAAAAACATGCAATTTGGATATGTTTTGTTTGGGAAACTTAACCAGCCAAAATAGACTACCTATCTACACAGGTATACTAAAAAACTAGACTTCACTCTTTCACTCATATCTCACACAGTACATAAGCTATCAAAGAGATATTTGATATGCAGATTGTACACAAGATAAGCTTTCCAATGAATGTTTAAACGCACAAAATGGTTCCATATGCACTAAGATATGAGCTCTGCAACAGAGCTATGTACAAACTGACGTGCGGCTGCAAGGAGTCTAAGGGAAGCCAAAATGACAAAATGGCCAGATCCGACTAGTGGGATCTCTTGCCTCTTTCTCTTCTTGTTTTGAATGTGCTCCCACTTCACTTTTATAACCAATGAGCATGTGAAGAAGTTTGTGCCTTTTTCTTAACTCACCACTTTCTCCACTACATGCTACTAACTACAAGGCAAGATATTGTATCTCTTACTCATCATGAATTTTGACTAGACTTTTTCTTTTATTATTTTTTCCTTTTTTCCTCCACTTTTTCTTTATCTTTATATTTGTTAAATTTATCCAAGCATGGCTCATATGAAAATGAGCTTGTACATTTATCTTCAACACTCCCCCTCAAGCTCATTTGGGAGTTATCTTCATCCATGTCCTTCAAATTTATCGCATCCTTGAAACCTTTGAGTTTAGAAGCATCCAAGAACTTTGTAAACATATCTACAACCTTCTCTTTGGTTCTGATGAACTTTACCTCCACATGTTTGCTCAGTACCTTCTCCCTTACATAGTGGTAGTGGACCTCTATGTGCTTACTCCTTGCATGAAACATAGGATTGCTTGCCAAGTAAATACTTGACATGTTATCACCGTATATAGGGATGGTTCCAACTTGCACTCCAAGATCAGCCAAAAGATTTTTAATCCACATTGCTTCACATGTGGCAAAAGCTAATCCTCTATATTTAGCCTCCATAGATGAAAGTGCAAGAATAGGTTGTTTCTTTGAGCTCCATGTGATAGGTTTGCTTCCTATCATGCACATATAACCTGAGGTTGATCTTCTATCTTCCTTTGAACTTGCCCAATCAGCATCACTAAAGCCTTTGACCTGCAGTTCTTCATCAAACTTGTAAAACAAAGCATGATTAACTGTATGCTTTATGTATCTCAACACTCTCTTGGCTGAATTTAAGTGTTCACTTGTCGGGGCTTGCATAAACTGAGAAAGTACACCAACAACATAAGACAAATCAAGTCTTGTAATGTTTGCATAGATCAATGATCCTACAATGCTTATGTATGTCGTTACATCTTCCAATGGTTCTCCATCAGCATTCCTCTTTACTTTAAACACCCATTTGTTTGGAACAATCTTCATACCTTCTTTCTTTGGCACTAGCTCCCATGTGTGATATCTTTGAGAGCTATGATCTCCTCTTTCATAGCTTGCTTCCATTCCTTTTGTGTGCAATCTTCTTCATATGTCTAAGGCTCTTTGTCTTTGATAACATGCATCATGTATGCAAAATGTGTCGCCATAAAACTATCATAACTCAACCTTTGAGTTGGATACCTTGTCCTTGAAGATCTTCTTTCATTGTCTTTAGAGAGTTGCTTCTTTAACCTATTAGCTTTACCATCGGAGTGATTACCTCTTCATATTCTTCTTCACTTGCATCTACCTCACTGTTTGGAGTAGCACTTGCCTCTTTGGCTCTACTATGAGCTGAATTTGGAGACAAAGAATGACTCCCCCTCCATGTTGAACATTCTTCATTTGATGTAGATGCCTTTGGACCTGAAGCCTTTGTGCTTGATTGTTGAAGTTCTCTTTGATTTGTTCCTGCATAATCATCACAATCTTCTTCAAGAATCTTTTCCTTTCCTTTATCTTCATACCATGGTCTTAGTTCATCAAAGAACACATCTCGCGAGACTCTTAATTCCTTTGTTCTAGGGTTGTAACACTTGTATCCTTTTTGCTCCGTCGAGTAGCCGATAAAAATGCATTTTTCTGATCTTGGTTTCATCTTTGTTCTAACTTCTTGTGGAATGTGAACAAAGCAAACACATCCAAACACTTTGAGGTTTGTAAGATCAGGTTTCTTACCGGAATATACCTCTTTTGGAGTCAAGTGATGTATTCCCGATGTTGTGCACCTATTCATCAAGTAAATGGCGGTTGTGATAGCTTCAGCCCAATAGTACAATGGTACCTTCATCTCGTTGACCATGCATCTTGCAATTTCAGCAATTTGCCTATTTTTCCTCTCAGCTACTCCATTTTGTTGTGGTGTATACCTACAAGTGAATTGCCTTTTGATCCCATTCTCTTGTAGAAAATCTGAAAATTCTTTGGAGAAGTATTCTCCTCCACCATCGGACCTTAAGGTTTTGATAGACCTTCTTGTTTCCTTTTCAACTTCAACTTTGAATCTTTTGAATATAGAAAACACCTCTGATTTTTGCTTCATACAAAACAACCATACCTTTCTTGAGTGATCATCAATGAAGGTGACAAAAAATCTATTACCAGCCATTGATGCCTCTTGGGTTGGTCCCCATACATTTGTATGTATCAAGTCCAAGACATTTGGAGCCACATTATTGCTCCTCTTGAATGGCTGCCTCATTTGCTTTCCTAGTTGACAAGCTTCACATAACTCATGTAGTCCAATGCTATTAAATTTTGGAAGACCTCTTACCACTTCATGTTTGATCATGTCCTTCAGCTTTGGAATGTTGATATGTCCTATTCTTTTGTGCCATAAGTCCAGCTCTGAAATCTTCTTGTTCCCACATTGAATGTACATGAACTTTCCATGTGGATGTTGGACATCCAAAGTGAACATCCTTCCTTCTCTTCTACCTCAAGCAATGACCTTGAAGCCTTCTTTTGGATTCTTTATGAAGCACCCATTCTCATTGAATATGACATGATAACCCTTCTCTACCATTTGTCCTATTGAAATCAAGTTCTTTGAAATTGTAGGAACATGAAGAACATTAGATAGTACCTTTGCTCTGCTTGTATCTCCAAGCCTTATATCTCCAATGTGTTCAATCATGTGTTGAGTATCATCACCTGTTTCAACACATCCTTTTCCACTTGGTACCTGTAGATTAGTGAACAAACTTCCTTGGCATGACATATGGTTACTACGACCTGAATCAATGTACCATTTTTTGTCATCTTCACAAGAGCTTCTATACTCATGTCTCATTGCAAGTAGTATGTCCTTGCTTCCTTCACTTGAGGTGCTTGCATAGTTGCTTTGGTTCCTTTGATTGCCTCCATTTGGTCTTCCATTCTTCAGCCAACAATCACTAGCATAGTGTCCTACTTTACCACAATGATAACATGCTATACCTTTATGAGAATTGTAGGAGCTTCGGCCTCTTCCTCTACTTCTACCTCGACCTCTTCCTTGTGTGTTGGCATTTGATGCATCCTTGTTGTCTTCCGAATTGTTTTGATTGTAGTTGGAGTGGTTGTGACCTCTTCCTTTTCCTCTTGAGCCTCCTCTTGAGTTTCTTCCTTTACCTCGACCTGCATATAACATTTGGTTGTGGTTGTCCTTTCCTTTGGGACCACCGAAGCTAAGCTCTTCTGTGACAAGATGAGGGAAAACCTGGATATACATCTTTCAAGTTAATGGAAGTTATAAAAGGCTTCCATCTTTCATCTTCTCTCAAGCCATTGAGAGTATAACACACAAGATCTTCGTCTTCAACGGTTGTGCCAATAGAAGCTAAAGCATCGCTTAGCTCCTTAATCTTCAAAGTATATTCAGCTATGGATTGACTCGAACTTTTCTTGATTGTGTTCAACTCATTCTTGAGTTGAAGTTTCCTAGCTTTGGTATTTGTTGAATACATCCTTTCAAGAGCTTCCCAAGCATCCTTAGCTTTCTCTAGATGTTGAATATGACCTACCATGGCATTAGTAATGACTTGCGAAATGAGGAACATGACTTTCCTATTCCTCTCTTCCCATTCTTTTGCTTGCCTCCTTTGGACTTTGGTGGCCATAGCTTGATTGATTTGAGGTTGAGCATCATCGCCGCTCACAATACCCCATAAGCCTTTGCCCATTAGGTAGTTGGTCATTCTAAACTTCCACACGGGATAGTTATCCTTGTCCAACTTCTCTACTTGTTGACCCAAGTCAGCCATTGAAGAGTATCAAAGACTTTGAGAGTTACCTCGAATAGTTATAGTCCTTTGCTCTTGCGTTTGTGAAGCTCCTTCTTGTTTTGTAGTTCCTCTTTTGCTTTGCTTCAACTCCAGCTCTGATGATGAAGCTTCAGCACCAAGTTCGCTCTGATACCAACTGTGGAGAATGAGTTCTCCTATGCGCAACGCAAGAGTGTAGTGAGCCCTTGTATGTCCAGCATTGGATAAACATCTGCATCTTAGATAGCTTGCTGCTCTCAATAAAAAACTCAAATGGACTTGAGACTTTAGTCAATCAAAGTAGACAAAGGGAGCTTTCTAATAAGCTATAAATGACTTAATTTAGACAACTTTTGATTAGGAAACACAACTGTCAAAGATGAACTACCTGTCCACACAGATATGCTAAAGAACTCAGCTTCACTCTCCGACTGGTAACTCTCTGAATATATATCCTTTGATAAAGATATTTTGTACAAAGAACATAGACACAAATAGCTTTCCAACAAGATACAAAACAAGTAATTTGGATGCGTTTTGATCAGGAAACTCAACTCACCAAGATAGACCACCTGCACACATAAGTACACTATAAAACTAGACTTTACTATCTGATAGATATCTCATAGAATATAAATTATCGCAATGAGATATTTGGGACAGTGAAAGTAGATGCCAAGAGCTTTCCAACAAGACAAAAAACATGCAATTTGGATATGTTTTGGTTGGGAAACTTAACTGACCAAAATAGACTACCTATCTACATAGGTATATTAAAAAACTAGACTTCACTCTTTCACTGATATCTCACAAACTACATGCACTTTCAAAGAGATGTTTAATATGCAAAATTTGCACATAATAAGCTTTCCAATGAATGTTTAAACGCACAAAATGGTTACATATGCACTGAGATATGAGCTCTGCAACAGAGCTGTGTACAAACTGACGTGCGGCTGGAAGGAGTCTAAGGGAAGCCAAAATGACAAAATGGCCAGATCCGACTACTGGGAGCTCTTGCCTCTTTCTCTCCTTGTTTTGAATGTGCTCCCACTTCACTTTTATAACCAATGAGCATGTGAAGAAGTTTGTGCCTTCTTCTTAACTCACCACTTTCTCCACTACATGCTACTAACTACAAGGCAAGATATTGTATCTCTTACTCATCATGAATTTTGACTAGACTTTTTCTTTTATTATTTTTTCCTTTTTTCCTCCACTTTTTCTTTATCTTTATATTTGGTAAATGTATCCAAGCATGGCTCATATGAAAATGAGCTTGTACATTTATCTTCAACATCTCATATAATCAATCTCTCTCAACTTAGGCTCGTGGTTCGTGCATAACTAAGCCGTGAGATTCTCAAGGAACTTTTACTTTTGATGTAGTTAATCTTCAACTATTACAAGAGGGTTTTTTTATGGCTTCTCTCATTGAGATTATACATAACCAATGATTTTCATTGATGAGTGATCAAGCATCAGCTTTGGATGAAAATGCACCAACAGCTCCCCCTCAAGCCTAGCATGCTTGAGTCTTGATTCTCCCTTGATCTCTAAGTAGTCCAATCATGCCTTTGAATCTTCTTAACTTGATACCATACACTGGCTTAGTCAACATGTCTGCACATTGAAGATTAGTAGATACATAGGACAATTGAATGTCCTTTCTTATCAACTTCTCTCTTACATGAATTATAAGACACAAGGAACATTGTTCTCTTTAATTATGGTAGTCAAACACTCATAGAATTAGAAGTATGGCATAAGAGGTTAGCACATATCGGTAAAAGATCATTAAAGCAAATTTGTAGGGACCAAAGTGTACTTGGACTCCCTAATTTGTCAAAGCAACACATGATTTATAAGTGTAATGCATGTCAATTTGGAAAGTCTCACAGGTTGCCATTCATGAAGAAAAAATATATGCATCGAGTGTTGGAGTTAGACGTCTGTAGAAGCACGCGAACAGCACAGGAAAGAAGAAGAAGCTGGAACACAACACACAATACTGAATGTATTACTAGAGAATGTAAAAAGATAAGTAGCCCATTAGGGCAATAGGCATATATACACGTCTGGGGGAAAAACCTTTGAAAGAGGGAAAAAAATGCCCCGGTGGTCCTAGTGTGTTCACACACATCACTACCTAAATATATCAACAAATCCCCCCTGGGAGTGATGCGGTGAACAAGGAGCTGGCACTCATGTATAAGGAAGTGCCAAACTATCTGGGAATCACTCCACAAAAGGAAGTAAGCCCAAAGCTTTGCGAAAAGCTTCAAACTTCTCCCTAGGCAGAGCCATCGTGAAAAGGTCTGCAATGTTCTCCTGCGTGGGCACATATGCCAAGCTGATCTCCCTAGTAGAGAACCTCTCCCTGATTCCCCCCCTCGATCAGAACGAAGGGTGCCCATTTTACATGCTGATAGATTTTTAGCCAAAACCAAAAACTGTTTGAAGCACATAAACACTTCAAACTTTTCCTTCAATGGATATACCCATGCATGCTTGGAAAAATCATCGATGAAAGTCATGAAGTAAAGATGATTCCCAAAAGAAGGTGTTTGCATAGGACCACAGACATCACTATGTACAAGCTGCAATTTCTGAGTAGCCCGAACTGAACCATCTTTTGGAAAGGACAAACACTGCATTTTGCCCATAATACAGCCTTCACAAACATGTTTTCCAGGTGCCTCAAGTTTGGGCAAAGAGGACACTATTTCAAATTTCTACAGGCATAGCAAACTAGCAAAATTCAGATGACCAAAGCGTGCATGCCAAAGCTTTGCATCTGACATAGCCTGAGAATCATTTACTACACATGCCAAATCATTTACAGATCTTTCATAGTATATGAGCTTATACAGCCCACGATATAAAATGCCAGAAGCAATAATCACATCACAATTTGATAGATCATGAATTGTACACCTATCATCAACAAATTTCACAACCAAGCCAATCTTGGCTAATGCAGAAACTAATAACAGGTTCTTCTTGATCCCTAATGCATCTGACAAAGTGAAAGAACTACCATCAGCATTAGTCAAAATGATCTTACCAACTCCCATAACAGGATAAGAGGAGTTGTTGGCACATGTAACAGTATTCCCTGTAGGGGCAGGCTCGAGTGAGGAGAAGAAATTATGCTGCAAGGTAATATGTTTGGTTGCCCCGCTATCAAAATACCAAACATCTGAGTCTACTGCAGACATGCACTGCTCATGAGAAGATGGATCAAAACTGTAGACAGTAGTAAACACCCATTCTTCTTCCTGCACAAGATTAGCAAACTCTGTTTTTGGTGTAGAGGCCTCTGCAACAACCATTCTAGCCTCTTTCTTCTTTGCCTCTTTAGCAGCCAGTTTTGGATAGTTCTTTATGATATGATCATTCCCTTTACAGTACTTACGAAACAATTTCTGCTTTTCTGATTTCTTCTTATCTTTATCTTCCTTCTTTGAATGTGCAGAATTAGCATATTTCTGCTTACTAGTTGAAGAGCTCCATTTTCCTTTGCCCTTCTGACTAGCCAAGAAAGCTTGATCTGCAACTCGCATAATGGACCTGTTCTGCCTGGACTGATCTTCCAGCAACAGAATAGAGACTAACTCCTCAAATGATAAGGCATTTGGATTGCTTTTCATCATCAACCGAAGAGTAGAAGCAAAACTCTAATATGAATCAGGAAGACCATTCAAAACGGTCTGCACAAGTGAGCTATCTGGTATAACCTCATCAGTAGAAATCAACTCTTCCTTCAAGTCTTTGATCTTCGTTAGGAAACTCTCCATAGAATCACCTTCATTCATGTGCTCACTCTCCAACTGTTTTCGGAGGTAAGCAATACGAACCTCATTCCTAGCTTGGTATCCCAAGCATCCTTAGCTGTTCTGCAAGAGCGAATGTGAGGAATAATGGCACGTTTGACAGACAAAGCTATCAATGTATGTGCAAACAAGAATATGTAGATATCATCTTCGACACCTTCTGCATCATCTTCAGCACCTGCAGCTGTAAGAGTTACAGGTGTGATAGGATGTTTTTCGACACCCTGCACAATGTTCCATAGTCCTTTTGCAACCAACACATGTCGCATCATATAAGCCCATAACAGGTAGTTGTTACCATCCAACTTATCCTCAATAGCCAACATACGAAATACATCATTGCTTTCAGCCATGGCCGGTGACTAAAATACCTTGATGCAGAAAATTGATTGTATCTCAAAAAGTTGAATAGAACTGCCGAGACAAATTCCGCTAGACTTGTAGCAGACTTTGAGACGCTTATACTGGCGAACAAAAACTGGTATATACCTTTGGCACAAAAAGACAAAATAGCGTGCACAAGGGCTACGATAGTGCATTCGGAGGTCGAAACGAGCTCAGATCGCAATTTGGGCACCACACAGCCAAGTTGTTTTGATCTCGAAAACACGTTGAGTATGCTCACCAAACTTCATGCGATTCTCAGACTGCAAATAGAGGAGTGTCGACGGCACCCTAGATGAAGTGATGACCTGCTCTGATACCAATTGTTGGAGTTAGACATCTGCAGAAGCACGCGAATAGCACAGGGAACAAGAAGAAGCTAGAGCACAACACACAATACTGAATGTATTACTAGAGAATGTACAAAGATAAGTATCCCGTTAGGGCAATAGGCGTATATACAAGGGGGGGGGGACCTCCTAAAGAGGGAAAAAAAATGCCCCGGTGGTCCTAGTGTGTTCACACACATCACTACCTAAATATATCAACATGGAGATCTCTTAGACTTGGTTCATATAGATGTATGGGGACCTAGCAAGGATGCTTCAATATCTGGATCAAGGTATTATGTTTCCTTCATTGATGATTGCATTAGATGGACTATCCTATACTTTATGAGGCACAAGGATGAAGTCTTTCCATGCTTCAAAAGGTATTTAGCTCTGGTGGAGAACCAAATAGGTAAAACACTAAAAAGGCTAAGGCTAGATGGAGGGGGAGAATACTTCTCCCATGAATTTGATTCTTTCCTTTAAGAAAGGGGAATCAAAAGAGAAGTCACTATAAGGTACACTCTAGAGCAAAATGGAGTGGCAGAGAGAAGAAATAGGAGAATTGTTGAAGTTGCAAGGTCTATGTTAAATGAAAAACATTTACCTAATTATTTATGGGTTGAGGTTGTATCCACAACCACCTATTTAATCAACAGGTTTCCTTCAACATCACTTGATGGCATGACACCATATGAGGCTTGGAATGAAAGAAGACCAAGCTTGGATCATTGTAAGATTTTTGGATGTATTGCTTATGCTCATGTTCCTTCACAGGTTATAGGAAAGATGGATCCAAAAGTAGAAAGATGTGTATTCATTGGATATGACAACCAAAAAGGCTATAGATTATACAACCAAACCAACAAAGGTTTCTTGGTGAGTAGAGATGTAGTGTTTGATGAGAATAATTCTTGGTATGAAGATTCATGCAGGAAGATCAAGTTACATTATGATCTTGAAGAGGATTTCCCAAAACTTGTCAAGGACAACCCTACTAAAATTGAAGAGCAGGATACCTCAGAAGATGATGAAGCATCTCAGATTGAAAGACTCAAAGTATGGAAATCTAAAGGCAAAGATAAAGTGCAGGAACTTGGACAAGAGGCAGAATCATCACATCATGGTCTAAGAAGGTCCATGAGGGAGAAAAGAAAACCGGAGAGGTATTTTGATACTTCTCTAGTTACTAAGCATTCAATCTATCTAGCACAAGACATAAATCAAGTGTAAACCTCAACATTCGAGGAAGCCAAGGAGAAATCAGAATGGAAGCATGCAATGGAAGAGGAAATTGAAGCACTTGAGGAAAACAACGCTTGGGAATTGGTTCCCAAGACTTCATCAATGAAAGTTATAGGTTCAAGATGGATTTACATATTAAAGAAGAATTATGATGGTTCCATTATCAGGTATAATGTTATCAGGATCTTGCTCACATGCCCACAGAGGTTACAAATGCTGAAAACACACAGAAAAATAGAGATAGCAAGGGACGAGACTGAACACAGTATTGGGTGCAATCTCCCCCCATGCACTCTGTTTTGATAGTCCACAGAGTGCATGTATTTATAGGAATTTTTGGTTACATCGAAAAGAGTGGTTACATGAGAGTGGCTTTGAAAAGCATGCATGAAACTAAAAGTTGGTGACTTTCATAGAAAGCCTTTCTTTTAATATCAAAAACTGTAGTCTACAATGACCCTTATTCTAACCACTATTTTTCTAACTATTTCTAACAGTAGAACCTTCTATGCAGATTTATTTACAAACTAAATTATAAATCAGATTTATTGATATCCGCCCTAAAGTCGAATTATTGATGGCCGCCCTTCATGCTTTCATGCCCTCATGAACCTTCAGCTGCTATATCAAAAACACCAAAACACATTAATACATTAATAAATTAACACTCCAACAATGCATTGTTCAACATATTCCATAATGTATAACATGCTCCTCAGTTGAAAAAGCAATTGACCTCAATTGATAAATAAAATAAACATGGATGGCCAATCCATGTTTCATCACTGAATGAAAATAAGCATGTTCCATGTTAAAAGAAATATGCATGGAAATGTTCATGGAGGAATTACATTAATGTGTTTGTGTATGATATGCAGAAATTAAGTGGTCATAATTGTTGGTGCAAAACAAGCCTTAACACTTGGCTTTGTTGTGTGCCTTGAAGACTCAACATAAAGCTTGGACTATTGAACCCTTGGAAAGCATAAAAGTTTGGACCCTTGAAGGATGTATTCATGTGAACCATATACCATAGGAACACATGCCTATGCTTTATTATCTTTTATCCAATGTAAAAGTCAATATGACTTAACTCACCTCTTGTAATCTCACCCACCTTCAAAAGTCGTGGAAATTAGAAGTTATGGATGGAGAGAATATCTCCATGTGATTAGATGAGAGATTTGAGGGAGCCTACATTTGAATTTGAAATTCAAATCTCAAGTGATGACTTATAAAAGACTATGAAAAAGTCGCGGGTCTAGTAACATTCTTCCCGAGGCTACTCCAAGCAAATTTGTGAGTGTGTGAGAGCTACTATTGAGCCTACACCTCTGAGTACCATTGGGCATCACTCTACATGCCAATGGGAATGTACATTTTATAGATTCAATACATATACTCATAGTCATTATCTCTGTGTTTTCTCTGAGTGACTACCTCCAAGTCTGTCAACTTCAACAGGACATATCTCAAGATCTACTGAACCACATTGGATGATCCAGGGCTCATTGGAACCAGCTCAAAGCATTCTACAACACTACAAAATTTCAAGTAATTCTATTCAGTCAATTGGGAGAAATCTCAGTCGAGACAGACACTGGTATTTTTTCTGTGTTGTTCCTAAAAAGTCGGGGGTGTCCCTGATTTTGCTAAAGATCATGCTCAGTGTATAGTTTGTTAATTGGAGTGATTTAACTTGCTAATGGTAGCTTGTTAAGTTAATTTAATACTCCTAGAAGGAATTAAACCAATTGCAAGTGTGCTGGTCACACTGAGCTTAGAACTGAGCAGGTATCAATACAGGAATAGAAAGTTTTTGGAGTTGTGAAGGTTCAAAATCATCTGTTTTGATTTGGTCATTACTCAATCATTTTGTAAAGCACATATATAGTTTCTTGGTGTCATTTGGAAGCTCAAGGAGTCTTAAGTGGTCATAATGAGGTGCTAATTGTGTTTATGAATCCATTGACATTCTTCAATAGAGTGATTTTTGTACTTAACCAAATATCGATGATATTGAGTACATGTGTGTATAGTAGTGACATCATGATCAATTATTGTTGGGAGATTCTTGAACAAGAAGGGACTTGAGTGTTTGTAGGAGAAAAGGGAAAGACAAGAAGAAAGATACACACTGGAAGCCTTTGTCGATTGGTTACAATGGTGATGCCCAAATACAATCCAATGCTTCTGTGCAAAAATCCCACAGAGAGCCCAAACACAAAATACCAAGTACCCAAGGGTCTTGTTGTTGCCAGCCTTCTCTGCACTAGACCTCCACCTTCTCCAAGCCTGCACTTGTGCACACCTTGCACCAAGCTTCCAATGAGGGGGAGGGATGGACACCTTCTGTCGGCACGCGGGCAGCTTCAATGAGACCTTGGGATCCTTGGGATGAATAGCTTAATACTTCTTTGCACACTTCCTTAGTCACTCTTCATGCACACCTTGCACTTCACTTCTCTACGTCGCACACTCTGTGTCTCTTACACTTCTCTCTCTTGCCTCACTTAGACTATGCTCATCTTGCTTAGTCTTGCTTACACTTGCTAGTCTAAGAATAGTCCTTGCCTTAATTTTAGTGTTTATTCACGTACGCTCCTAACTGCAAGAGTATCTTGGTGCTCACTTTGATGTCCCAAGATTGTCTCCACAAGTGGGCAGCCAACGAATCCCTGTTTTGTCTCGTAGTGACTTTAGACTAAAACAAAAATTTTAATTAGGGGGATATACTTTCACTTTTGCGTACACTGCTATTGGAGAGATTTACTCTCCTCATTTGAACATACAATAAAACTGAATTTAGTTATTTTATTAAAGAGGAGCCGGAGATCACAAGGAGAAAGGTCTAAAGGATCAATGGAAATTTTATGATTACTCGAAATGTCTTTGATAATTAATTCTCGAAGTTGCTATGTTATCAATGGATCGAAATCATCAATGGTTGCAAGAAGCAGAATGATCATTTGTCTCTAATTGTATTGATATGCCACACCTTATGTTACATTCATCACTTCACTTCTTTAACTATGAGGAAGGATCTTAATATTGTCTTAGTAGCCATTCCTACAAAATAAAAACAAGCCAATGGTTGACGCATGTTATTGTTAAGTAAGAGATGACCATAATTGTACATGGGAAACATTATTCGTGCTTGACTTTGTTTAACCTTCTTGAATGCGGACCACTTTTCTTTCTTTGGTGGAGAGGCCACAGGAGTTCACTTTTTCGTGAAAAGTCTTGGTGTTGGTTAAGAAGGTGTGATATTTTTTTTAGAAGCTTTCTTGGATAGTAAATTTGTTGGATAGTAAATGTGATATCATAACATTTGTTTCTTGTTGGCAAGTAAATTTCTTTAGACAACAAATGTAGTGCGTGCGCTATGCATCATAAGCAAAAATCGCATGCACATAATTTGATGGCTGCATGTGTGAGAATGGGAATGCAACATTGATTTGACTTTATAATGATATGCATGGTTTTATTTGTGGAATACTTAACTGAAATAGTTTGTTTGTATGAGAGCACTGCATACATCTATTTGTACGGAAGCTATGCATTTAAATCAAGATGATAGATACTACGAATAGTAGTACATGATGGTATAGCGAATTCAATAAAGGTTTGGATCTGAGACATGATGGTAGCGCCTATCCATCTTTTAAATCTTGTGTTACGTTACCTATATATTTTGTTACAGCACTCTAATATTTTTTCATTTAAATCTTGTGTTACGTTACCTATATATTTTGTTACAGCACTCTAATCTTGGTAAAGTAGGTTGATTAAACAAACAAGTTTAAGTGACAACTTTGAAGAATGTAAAAGCGCTTGAAGTTGTGTTGTTTACTAAACTTGAACAACAATCTGGATTATCTATTTAACATGAAACATATGTCATAGAACATGGAGGTATTAATGCAGAGTTGAACTGTGTGGTCTATAAATAATATAAGCTATGAACTTCATTTGTAGGGTGTTGTAGAAATTATTCAGATCAAGATCTAAGCACTCTCAAGTGAAAGACCGCTCTATCTATCCTTAGTCCAAAGAATCTCTTGAGATTTCACAATCTCCTCCGAGAAGAGGCCTTCTCTTCATTTGACTAGATCCTTTCAATCTCTTCCTCCTTTCCACAAACCCTCTTCCATCCAAGAAAGATGTTAAAGTCTGAGGGTAAATTGAGGTGATAATAAAACCAGTTAACTATATTCATATATATAGCTTGAGCTCAATTAAAGGTCGAACTTTCTTGGCATCCCGTGTGCACTCCTAAGCGTACAAAAACCCGACCACATTCATGAACCTGACGATATCTAGAGAATTTCATGTCTTGAGTTAATATGCACTTACATGAATTTGTTTTTTTTTTTTGAGGCATAAGAAAAATTTTGTTCATTTGCATATAGATTCTGATCAATTCAATGATGAGTGAAACTAAGACTCATGAAGGAAACACTCTTTTGTTTTAAACTTATAAGTTTATATTAGTCCTTTAACTTGAGTCCAGTTGCTAATCACCTTTTTGAGTTTCTATGGACCTGAGATTGCTCCAAGCACCCGGTGTGCACCATAATTCTAGCGGTTGGCTTGATCCACCGACCGTTGCTTTCGCGCATACACTGCCGCTTCACATACCTTCACATTTTTGCTTTTTAATTCTTCACTTATGCACCTAAGAGATGGTTCACCTGAACCTTCCAAAACACTTTAAAAACACTTTGAACCTTAGGAAAATTACAGAAATACCTCTGCAACCTGCAACCCACTTTCTACAATTTTACTCTTTGTGGACAATTAATGGTACACTACCTATGCACTTTGACAACTGAACTTTGAACACTTTGACTTTGCCCTTGTTGACTTTGACCTTGACCTTGTTGACTTTGACCATTTTGAGTTCGACCTTTTGACTTTGATCAGTTTGACTTTGACCTTTTGACTTTGGTAGCAGTTGACTTTGACCAATATAACTTTTATGGGCTTAATAGTTGCCCACCATCTAATGTGCTCTTCGTCCTAGATAGCTATAGCCAAAACTCTGAGCAGATATGACACCATGATGCTTGTGCTACAAAATCTTCAAAAGGATACTTGAGCAGCTACCAAGTCCACCAGAAGCAAGAGAGAACGAGCACCAGAGAAGAACCCAAAATTGGAATTTTTGCATGTAAAAGCAAAGGAGGGCAATGGGAGGGTAGAAAGGAGGGGGAAGGGAGGGCTGAGGGGGCTTTGATGGATAGGGCAGGGGGGTTAAGTTTTGACTGGGCAGAAGGGTAAAGGGAGGGTGAAGGGGAAGGATTATGGGATTTGGAGAGGGCTGAAATGATCAAACAGTAGAGCTACAGAGGGTGCATATGGGAAAAATATGAAACATATGGTAAAATAAAGTGAGAATAGACCATGTGGACCATGTGTGGAATTAAAAGGACGTGAGAAATGTGCGCAAAACATGTGGGTTTTGACCAAAGTTAGAGAAAATGTGGGATTTTGGAAACATAAAGGCCAAAAATGAATCTAGAGGTACCAAAATACATGAAAATGACCCCACTTTTGAAAAAAACGGCCATCCGACGCGCAATCCAGAGCCAAAAGAGTTGAACCATAAAAATTAAAAAATATATAATTGTTATATATTTTAATTATTTATATTAAAAAAATAAAATTTTCTCTCCTCTTTTTTTTTTGAACACCCTACCGGAAAAATAAAAGATAGAAATAAAAATAAAATAAAATAAAATGAAAATAATAATTTAGAAAAATAAACAAAATATAAAGTTAAAAGAAATATAAAAAATAAAAAATGGGCCGGGAGCGGGGGGTGCGGGGGGGGGGGGGGGGGGGGGGGGGGGGAGGGGGGGGGTGAGGGGGGGGGGGGGAGGGGGGGGGGGGGAGGGGGGGGGGGAGGGGGGGGGGGAGGGGGGGGGGGAGGGGGGGGGGGGAGGGGGGGGGGGGGGGGGGAGGGGGGGGGGGGAGGGGGGGGAGGGGGGGGGCGAGAGAGAGAGAGAGAGAGAGAGGGGGGGAGGGGGTTTCAAAAATTTCTTCCTTTTTTTTGAAAAAAATAAAACGCTTGGGGGGAGCCTTTTTTTGAAATTATCCAAAAAACTGAAGAAAAATACATAAAAAATCCAAAAAAAATGCAAAACAAATCCATAAAATCTTCAAAAAATTCTCAAAAAAATTCCTACAGGTCTAGGCCAGTTTTTTCACTCAAAACCATAGAGATCTTCCTTTATTCCTCCAATTTGGCAAGAAAATGACACTTGAAAAGGATGAGAAATACCAGAAAAATCCAAAAAATGCTTAAAAATTTCCCAAAAATTTTCCAAACATTGTACTTATACCAAGGGCTTTGAAAGGGTTGCTAAATTTGCTAAAACACAAAGAACAAGCATGAAAATGGATAAAAACTACTAAAACTTAAACAAAAATGACATGAGAAGGCTATGTACAACCTAGACAAATTTTGCAAGTTCTAGGTGATCCATTATCTTCAGTTGTGTTGATGATATGCCTTGAGTCTTGATATGTTGACGAGTGCAAGGCCTCTTCTTTTAGCATCTCTAACTCCACAACACCCCAATTCAGCATTGTTTTAACTCGATAAAGTCCTTCCTAGTGTGGAAGCCATTTTCCTCTAACTTGTGTTTGGATTTGAGGTCTATGGAGAAGAACTAACATGCCTGGCTCTATATTGTTGTTCCATAGATTCCGATCATGTGCTTCCTTCCTCTTCATCTGAGTCTCTATCAATTATTTTGCTGCATGTAGATGTATGTCCTCCACTTTATGCAGTGCTCCAAGCCTCTCAGAGACACCACAATCTTTCTTTCCCTACACGAATGCTACTTTTGGTGATCCATGCAAAAATTCAAAGGGTTCAATTGGAAATATCCCATAAACTAGTTGGAAGGGAGAATATCCAGTGGCCTCTTTGTAAGCTAACATGTATGCCCATAGGGTACCTTGATAAGCAATGCCCCAAGAAGTGGGTTGTAACATACATTCTTTCCTTAACATGGCAATTAATACTTTATTAGTGGATTCTGCATGTCCATTAGCACTTGGATAGTAGGCACAAGAGGTCCTATGTAGAATTCTATACCTATTGAAAATTTCTTGTAAGACCTTATTCATAAAATAAGTACCTTGGTCTGTACAAATTTCAAGTGAACATCCAAACCTGCAAATGATGCTACTGTAAATGAAATCAGCAACAGTTTGAGTGGTGCAGTCAGGTGAGGTAATAGCCTCAGTCCGCTTTGTCGCATAGTCTATGGCGATCAATAGATACTTCTCTCTTTTTGGAATTGACGGAGGGTAGATGGGCGCTAAAAAATCTAGCCCCCGCTTCTCAAATTGTTGCCAAGAAGTGGAAATAATCAAAGGGTTGTGCCTCTGCTTTGTTGGTTTGGGTCCACACCTTTGGCAAACATCACATGCCTTCCCCCATTCATCTGCATCTTTGAATAATGTAGGCCACCATAAACTAGCATCAAGGATCCTCTGACTCATAATATATCCTGGAAGATGCCCACCACCTGTTCCTTCATGTGCAGATTGAAGGACTTCCCTCACTTCTTCTTCTTCCATGCACTTCCTAAACATGTTGTCCTTTCCATGTCTATATAATTTATCTTCAATGAAGGTATAAGGTCTGCTCTTGATTAGTAGTCTCTTTCTTTGCACATCACTTGCCTTCTCTGGATACACTCCAGTTTTAATGAAATTCTTGATATCATTATACCAACCTTGAGCTTGTACGGTGAAGAGATTAGCATCTGGAAAATCTTCATTGACTCCAATAGCTTGATCCATCATATTGATCCTGGATAGATGATCCGCCATGACATTTTCTTTACCTGGTCTATGGACTACAGAAAAATCAAACTCCTATAGCAAAAGTAGCCACCTCCATATCCTCCCAGTTGCTTGTGGTTTGTTCAATAAATACCTGAGTGGTTGATGATGAGTGATGATAACAAACTTCACACCTAGCAAATAATGACGAAATTTTTGTATGGCGAAAACCATTGCTAGAGCTTCCCTTTCTGTTGTGCTATAATTTTTTTCAGCTTTAGTCAAAATTTGACTAGCATACTGAATAGGCCATTCAAGTTTGAATTCTTCACTATGTTGAGCCAAGACTGCACCCACTTCAAATGCACTGGCATCTACATGCACATGAAACGTATTTGACCAATCTGGGGTGATAAGAATTGGTGCAGCCATCAATTTGGACCTTAATGTCTGATAAGCATTCTCTTTTTCCTCTTCCCATTTAAAGGGTACTTCTTACCTGTAAGTCTAGCTAGTGGCCTGGCTATCTCTGCATACATTTTGATAAATCTTCTGTGGTACCCAGTATGCCCCGAGAAACTCTGAATCTCTTTAGGAGATTTGGGTTTAGGTAATTTTAGAATAGAAATAATTTTATCCGCATCTGGAGCCATACCTTTGGCCGACACCACATGTCCCAAGAGGGTTCCTTCTGTCACGAGGAAATGATATTTGTTTGGGTTGAGCTTTAGTTTTGTCTCCCTACATCTCTTAAAAACATTATGCAGTTGTCGCAAGTGATGGTCCAAGCAATCTAAAGGGGTCTCTTTGTGGGATCCTGAAAATGAAGAAAAGTCATCCATGAAAATTCTAAGTGTTTCCAACAATAAGGGTCCAAAAATGAGGTTGACAGTTCTATTAAAGGTGGCTAGAGCATTTCTGAGTCCGAAGGGCATTTTTACATACACATATGTTTCCCATGGTGTGATAAAAGCACTCTTTTCACGATCCTCTAGGTGTATGGATATTCTATTATAGCCACTAAAGCCATCCATAAAGCTATATAATGCATGTCCATCCACTTCTTCAATGACCTGCTCTACAAATGGCATAGGGAATCCATCTGGAATGGTTATCTTGTTGAGTGCTCTAAAGTCATCACAAATTCTGATTTTGTTGGTATTCTTCTTTGGTACTATAACCATAGGTGAGATCCATTCCGAGTGTTCCACAGGAATGATGATTCCTGCATCCTCCATCTTCTCTATCTCCACATAAACAGCTTCAGCATATTTTGGGTTGAATCTATAACTCTTTCCTCTTATTGTTTTGGCTCCATCAACCATGGGGGTTCTGTGCTCTCTGTAATTGGCAGGCACACCTTCTAAGTCTTTATAATGCCAAGCAAAAACATCTGCATAGTGGATCAAGAAGGATTTTACCTTTTCAAGGAGCTCTGGGTGGCTCCACAACCAAGTGGCCACCAAAACTGGATGTTTATTTTCCTGAGTGCCTAATTGTATTTCTTTCATAGGGTTTCTCTCTACCATAGTATCTTCATGCTCATCTCTAACCTTGTTTTCTTCCACTAGCTTTTCATGCATTGTTGCATAAGCAGGATTATTTTGGATCTCAATGTATTCCTCCTTGTCCTGCATCCATCCTGGAGGGATTTCTTGAATTGGGAAAGAACATTCTTCACTAGTATGTTTTACCTTGTCTTTAGCTTTAGTAACTTCCTTCTCTATTGTTGTTGCATCCTCCTCCAAGTTGTATTTGAGGGGTGTCTTCCTGCCACTTCTGTGGTCTGTGATGGGCTCTCCCAATCTATCAACCTGAAATTTATCCTCATTTTCATCATAACATTCTTTTGTGCAAGAATTATTAAGAAAATTTCCAAAACAAGAGGAAGAGTTGCCTGCTTGGAGCCAATTTAGAATATCCTCGAACTCTATTTGGGGTTGGTCCTCTGTTTCTGGTTCCATGCAAATGCCAACTGTTTGCATCATGCTGGTGTTCCCTTGATGGTTTGGGCCCTCCTCTAAATGTATTTGTGTCAGTTCTTGCCCTTTCTTTTGTACCCACATAGTGTTTTTACCCCAATCATGGATGATACTTGCATGCCTCAACCATGGTCTTCCAATTAAGAGGGGAAATGCTCCTTCAACCTGGGGCAATCTTAATACCACAAAATCCAGAATGAAGAGATTACCTTTTACTTCCAGTGGAACTTTTGGGATCACTCCCAAGGGCCTTACTTTTCTTCGATCTTCCAAAGTAACAGTGAAATTTGCAGGCCTGGAAGGGTGGAGTCCAATCTTTTCCATTGTATGTTCAGGCATCAAGTTAATGTCGGAACCACCATCCACAATAAATCCTTGAAGCTCATAACCTTTAATCGATACTGTCAGTCAAGGGCTCTTATAATCTGTAAGGGGTGCTTCCCCTACAATTTTACCTTTATGCATAATAGCAATCTTTGCCACTAAACTTGTAGTGGAAGCCTCATCATTTATCTGCAAGAGTTCCGACCTGAATTTCCCATCCATCTTTATCCAATCAAAAATACTAACCTCCTTTTTCATGGACTTGAGTAGTTTTGAAGCTTCTAATTCCTTAAGAGCATGGGCCCCAATTGACTTATCAAAATCCTCATGAGCCCTATTGAATGTGTGCCCAATGGCATCACTGGGACATATGAGATCTCCTTTTTGCCTTGTATCTGCACATGTACTGGCTTTGTCTTCAGATGTCTCTTTGCCTTGATTCAATCCATTAATCCTTGATCCTTGACCTATTTCCACTTGAGCCTTCCCCTTGCTTCTTGTCTGCACTGTAAAAGATTCAATTTCTTCTAACTGCACCACCCTGGTAGATGGTGATGGCCCATTGAATTGATCTAACATTTCTTCTTTGTGCACAGAAACCATTTGAATGTAGGGCCCAGATGAAGAGGCTTGATTCTTAGGACAACAATTTGTATAGTGGTCTCTGGCCTCTGGGCAGTTCGTGCAAGGAGGGGCATCTTCTGGTAGAGTGCACCTACTTTGATAGTGCCCACATTCTCCACATCTAAAACAAATAATTGGCCTCCTAGGCCAATTTCCAAAGTTATCCCTATGTCTAGGGTTGTAATTGTTACCTTGATTCCGTGCAGCTGCCATCACATTTGCTAGTGGTAGGGGTCCTCCTTGTGTCCAATATGTTGTTGCAGGCATTCCTCTTGATTGGCATTCCTGGGCCTCATGACCAGCTTTCCTGCATAGTTGGCAAGTCACACTTAACAGAGGACATTCACTTACTATATGACCTTGCTTGCTGCACATGGTACACCAAAGTCCACTCTTGATGCCACCCTCCTTGAGTTCCTACAACTCCTGTCGCAGCTACGCCAATTCCTCTGCTTGAGCTTCCTCCTCCTTTTGGAGCTTTAATGGCTCAATCTCCCTCCTCAACTGAGTAACAACATTCTCCTCCTCTTTGAGGGGCTTATTCCTTTTTAAGCCCTCCAACTCTTTCCTTAACTCGATTACTGGATCTTCCATTTCTGTAGAATATCGTAGTTGAGAAGAAATTGCTCCATACTATTGCCTTATCTGCTCTAGTTGTGTAGCTGTGTTGATGAACTCCTCTATGGAGGTTGTGGGCAACACTAGTTCCTTGATTTTACATTGGGTGGTCACTGGAAGTGGCTTAGCTAACCATTTCTTAACAAAAGAATCATGTGGAGTATCTGGCAACTTAGCCATTAGTGCTTTGGCCCTAGTTACAAACTCTGGAAATTTTTCACCTAGACCCAGTCTCAAGTTTTCTAATTCCTCTATGATGATCTCTATAGTATTTCCATGCTGGAATTTTTGAATGCAATTTTCATTAAGTCCCAAGTGGTAAAATGGTTCTCAGCAAACTAGTTCAACCATTTATCTGCTAACCCTTCTAATGTGGCAGGGAAGAGTATCAAAAAGGCATCCTCTCTTCCCATTAAGCCTCTAGTTTTGCATAGTGCTAAAACCCTATTGGAACATCAAGTTTACAAATTTATGCTTGACGTGTATTTGATCTACATCAAAGGCTATCGTGTCAAAAGAATATCTGTTGGAGAGTTCTTTTTCTTATGCTCATTTATTGTATTTTTTGAGAGATTTTGATGGTTCATTTACCGTTGTAAAAGCCTTGAGCTTTACACATGTAAAGGTAGAAAGATAGATCCCAAGTCCCACGAATTTGTGGTGGTTTAAGCTGCATTCAATCAAGCAATCAATCACCTAAAAGTAGATCAAACTAGATCTTCACTTTTCCTAGATTGTAGGAAAGTGAATTGATTCCCTTCAACAACCATTTCCACCTTCATTTGAATTCAAAATTCACTTGTAGAAGTTGTGGAACACTCCTAAAGTCTATATAAAGACTTGAAATCGCTTGTACATTACATGGAAGCAATATACATACACTTGTGACCATCATTGTCTTGCTCCTTCAATTCTCTGCATCATCTTCTTTGCCAACAGTAATCTTGCAGAGGCTGCTGCTCTCTTCAGAGCTTCAAATTGAGTGTAAGATGGCTCATTGGAACGATATTAGTGTCTAGTTTATGCCTATAAATTTTCATAGCATTTTGTTTAATAGATTTGGAGAAATCTGAGTTTTGCTGTCTCGGGGTCAATCTCTGCGTATTCCTGAAAAATAGGAAGTATCACCGGTGAATGTCTCATTCATTCCTATAGCATATTTTGCTTATTCCTTATACTTTTATGCATTCTATACACTCAACCCTATGTGTATCACTCCCATAAAAGTATTTTTTCTAATTGTAATCACGCTGGTCGCTATGGGCATTTGAAGTTCATTGTCTCTTCCATGGATAATAAGTTTTTTGAGCTAGTCGACCTGCGAACCTATCTGTTTTGTATCGACTCATTCTCCCTGATGCTCCAAAGTACATAGTGTGTTTCTTTGCACTTATCACATGCTTATAAGGTCTATTTGAGTCTCCATAAGCTCAAGGGCTGGTCTTGTGCCGGTTGGCTTGACCAAACTTCGTCGCTTCAAAACGCACTTTTCTACCTTCTACAAGCTTCTCCAAGTTCTTTCAGTGGTATTAGAGCTAGATCAAGATGGGTGACGGCTTTCCCTCAATGATCAAGAAACTTGATCCACACAACTATGCGGCTTGGAAAATCAGGATGGAGGCCTATTTGCAAGGTATAAATCTTTATGGAATTGTAGCAGGTGATGAAGCTATGCCTATTCCAAGATCCAAAGGAGGACCTACACAAGAGGAGACAGATAAGCTCACACTTTGGTGTGCAAGGGACGCTCACGCAAGGTCGTACATACTAAACTCTATCTCTAACTTTCTATTACCACATATTAGAGGATGCAAGACATCTCAAGAGACTTGGGATGTCCTCGAGACTTTCCTTTCTGCTAGTAACAAAGCAAGAAAGAATCATCTTTGGAATGAGTTCAACCAAATGAAGAAGACACCTAAACAAACCATCACAGAGTTTGTTACCAAGATCAAGGAGGTTGCGGATCAGTTAGCATCCATTAGAGAGCTGATTGAAGAAGAGGTCATCATGAGGCAAATTCTCAATGGCATTCAAAGTGATAAGCAATGGAAATCCTTCACGACGGCTTATGATCTCATCATGGATGTGCAAACTCCAGACTTCAACATCTTTCTTGGACAACTCTTCGATCAAGAAGCCAACAATAGCGTAAAGGAAGGTAACTCTTATCATGGTAATTCAACTAGTGCTCTATATGCAGATAAGAAGGATAAGAAGCAGAAAGGCAAGAAGAAGGAAGAAGATGAAGAAGAGACTTCCCAAGCCAACTTTGCAAGCAAAAGCAAGTGGACAGAGAAGAAGAAAGGACCAAAGCAAGACAAAGCCAAAGGTCAGAATGTTCAACCTTGTGCCATATGCGATAAGACCAACCACACCACTCAGAATTACTGGTTCAATGGGAAGACCCAAAAAGGAAGTGGAAGAGGTGGATATGCCAACAATAGAGGCAGAGGTGGATACAACTTCAACAATAACAATAGAAGCTATAATAGAAGGGACTACAACAATTATTCAGAAGATCAACCACATGAAGACTCATTGCTTCTTATGAATCTAAGCCACAAAGAAGGTAAAGAAGATGATCATTTGTTCTACATAGATTCAGGATGCTCAAATCATGTTGCAGGCAACATTGCTATTCTATCTGATTTGGAAAGTCCAAAGTATAGACATGAACTGCAAACAGGGGATGACACAAAGCACAATGTGGAGAAGATTGGTAATGTCAAAGCTTCCAATGGTAGGACAAACATTCTGAGTAAGGTTCTCTATGTACCCACTATCACTAAAAACCTAATAAGTGTAGGCCAAATAGTTGAAAAAGGCTTGCAAGTTAGGTTCACCCAACATGGAGCTTTTGTGGAAGATCCATGTCAAGGCTTCAAAAAGATAGCCCGAGGTGAGAAGCATGGTAGGCTCTTTACTTTTGAAGTAGGAAAAACCAAGAACATAGCTCTATTCAACTTTGGGTCTCAAACCCTAAGTGAGCTTGAAGTGTGGCATAAGAGACTTGCTCATGTGAATGAAAGAACCTTGAAGGATATATGCAAGGATCAAAGTGTTCTAGGATTGCCGAACATATCAAAGCAACACATGATCAATAGGTGTGATGCATGTTAGATTGGGAAGGCACAAAGACAACCATTCAACCACAAAGGCTACATCCACAACAACTTATTGGACTTTGTACATACAGATGTATGGGGACCAAGTCAAGAACCTTCATTGGCAGGATCAAGGTATTATGTCTCATTTATTGACAACCATAGTAGATGGACTGTTCTATAATTTATCAAGAGTAAGAATGAAGTGTTTGATTGCTTCAAGAAGTATCTTGCACATGTGGAGAATCATACAGGTAGATCACTAAAGAAGCTCAGATCTGATGGAGGGGGAGAATACTTCTCCAGTCCTCGGAATATCCTCGGACTCCCTATGCCTAGACCTTGACCACTAACTTGTGACCGGTTGTCACCTGTAGAGACCTAGGCAGCTTGCCTTTATCTCCCTAAAATACCCACTGATAGCTTGTCATATGGTACAATCATGCAAAATCACTTACTCCATTGGAGCAATAAAATACTATGCTCATCTAAAATAATCTGAATATGTCCAACTCTCTATGGAAGAATACTAAAAAGAAATGGAAATATTTTCCAAATAGTGTTTTATCTCTAAGCTCAAGTAAATCTGCTTGATTTACTATTCCTACACTCGAGTAAATCTATTTTATTTACATATTGTAATGAAATAAAACTCAAGAAAATCTCATCATGATCCAAACTATGAATCAAAGATGATAAGCTATCAATGATCCAGACTGTGGACCAGGATGTCAATCTATCAATGATCCAGACTATGGACCAAGATATCAATCTGTCAATGATCCAAACTATGGACCAAAATCTCAATCTATCACATCGAAACTATGGACTAAGATCTCAATCAGTCACATCCAAACTATGGACTAAGATCTCAATTAATCACATCCAAACTATGGATTAAAATATTTCCCATACAAAATAAATCCCAATCCACTATGTGGAACTAAGTCCATCATGCCAAGTGAAGATGTGCTAAGAAATACAGTAAGTAGTGGAACTACCACCACCTTCTTAATAATAACATGCAAGATGTTCCAAGTGGATGAAACTTGATTTATGTATGACCACCATCTGATTATCACTATGATCAAATCATTCCTAACTAGGAATGAGGTGTCTCAAGAAAGCTATTGTAATAATTTGGCACTCCCAGATATAATGAGGACCACAATATGAGTCCACTAAATACACTGAAAAATGGTAAGTAGATGTGTGCACACTCATAGCCCACTAGGCTAAGGCATCTAGCTCACCTCATACACACTATGTATGAACCATGGCCTATTCTCAGGCATATCAAATAAAGTAGTACATACTCTTTGAATTTCTTCTTAATGCAATTGCCTATTCATAGTTCTTATATGCAAACTTTTCCGCTTCTAGGTTACTTGCCTTGTTTGCGATCACATAGAGAGTGACTGTCTCAACTGCCCCTCCGTTGTCTAATAATAAAATGATACCAAAAGATCATATAAATGAACTCCAAATCATATCAACAATAGAGTCTCAGAGACTTCTCTCCCATACCATCTGTCCTACACCTAGGTAGAATACAAAGTTTGATGTCCCATACCACCAAACTTTATACCCCACATAGATGTTTGTATGAGATTAAAGTCGAACACTTCTCTTAAAAATAACTCGGTGAGTACTCACAAGCATAAATAATATAATGAAATCCTGGAGTGTTTCCTTCCCTCGATGGAAAGAATAGAGTCATTCCTATGCCTCTATAACTCATAAGAACTGAAGTATTTCCTTCCCTCGATGGAAACATCAACTCATCTTGAGTTGAGAATTGAGAAACTATTTAGTAAATCAACTCAACTAGAGTTGTGAAGGCTACAGCTTGCATCAAATATCAACTCACGCAACTTGATTCAAAGATTAACTCACAAGAAATTGGAATTTATACAACTTGTAGGAATCCAATTATATGAAATGAGAACAACTAGCAAAGTTCTCCTGTTCCATGCTCTCATGGAACTAAATATATTCTTGAAAATTTCGTCAGAGTCTCCTCTATCCCCAATGCTTAATAAACACATATCTAGGTCATAGCTAGCCCATGGTGATTACACCATCTCAAAACAAAATATCATAAAAAACCTGTGAAAAGTTTTTTCCTTTCAACAATGTCTCCTGCATAAACAATTTCCAACAACAGCAGCTTAAATCTTAATTTTAACTAACTTTTACTCATCCAAAATCTATGAAATTTTTGAGCCATATGTAGCTTTGCTCAAGCTTTCATCAAGCACAAAAATCACTTGATTTGGATATTTTCTCAGAGTTTTATGACCATTTTACTGGTAGGGTCTAACACTCGACGAACAACTCTGGGAATGTACAGGATCATCTTCTTAAGCCCTTAGACTAATCAAACAAATTTCAAATTTCATTTTCTTTGTTCCCAAATCTAGATAAACTTATCTAGTTTGGTCTCACAAAATTTTAATTCAAAATGAAATCAAATACTCATTCAAAAGTATAATTCTATCTCTGCTACACATGTGCTTAGGTGAGCCTAGAAACAATAATGTTGTAGTTTTATAATATCTTCTAACTATGACGATAAATTCCAAAATCCTTGAATTTTGGTTATAGCATAGGCTCTAGGAGTAGCTTCTCCAACAAAAATTTTTTAAATTGGAGTTTCCAATAGGAAAATATCATGTGCTCATCGGACACATGTATCACTCTTTGGAAAATCCTCGCTAGAGATTGGTCTGAGAAGAATAGATCCTTTGACTTATCAAATGATTTCCAATATCTTCCAAATTTTAATATAATATGGCTATAACTATCTAATTTTACTGATATAAGTTTCATAGTATTTGGACATTTGGATCTGTTGGAGATAGATGTCTGCGGAAGCATGCGAACAACACAAGGAAGAAGAAGAAGCTTGGAGCACAAACACATAATACTGAATGTATTACTAGAGAATGTACAGATATAAGTAGCCCATTAGGGCAATAGGCATATATATAAGCCGGGGGAAAAAACCTCCTAAAGAGGGGAAAAAGTGCCTCGGCAGTCCTAGTGTGTTCACACACATCACTACCTAAATATATCAACAAATCCCCCATGGGAGTGATGCGGTGAACAAGGAGCTGGCACTCATGTATAAGGAAGTGCCAAGCTATGTGGAAATCACTCCATAAAAGGAAGTAAGCCCAAAGCTTTGCAGAAATCTTCAAACTTCTCCCTAAGCAGAGCCTTCGTGAAAAGGTCTGCAATGTTCTCCTGTGTGGGCACATATGCCAAGCTAATCTCCCCAGCAGAGAACCTCTCCCTAACATAGTGATAATGCACCTCAATGTGCTTAGTGTGAGCATGGAACACAGGGTTCCTCGCAACTACCAATGCGCTCTGACTGTCAATGAAGATGGTGGTGGCAGAAGACTGGCCAACACCTAAATCAGCCATAAGGCGTCTGAGCCACACACACTCAACAGTAGCTGTGAAAGCTGCCCTATACTCAGCCTCACAATTGGAAGTGGCCACAGTAGGCTGCTTCTTGCTCAACCAAGATATACATGAGCTACCAAGCATGAAGCAAAACCCACTAGTGGACACACGAGTGTCATAGCAACCAGCCCAATCTGAGTCAAAAAAAGCATGCAAATTTGGCGGTAGTGATCCCCCCTTGGGAGAAAACAACCCAAGTAGCTGAGTACCACTCAAGTAGCGAAAGATGTGCTTAACCGCCTTCCAATGCATGACTCCTCGGCAATGCATAAACTTGCTCATCTATGAGACAGCAAACTGAATATCTGGCCGAGTAATGCATAAGTAAATCAAGCATCCAACAGCCTGCTGATAGAGAACAACATCAAATGCATCTCCAGCATCATGAAGACTCAATCCTAAACTTGTCTCCATAGGAGTGGCAATAGGCTTACAGTCTTCAAGGCCAAAATGCTGCAATAATGTGTTAATATATTTTGTTTGACACAAAGCCATTCCACCATCAACTTGCATAAACTGAATGCCCAAATAGTGATGCAAATGCCCCAAATCAGACATCTCAAATGAGGCATGCAAATCAGCCTTGAAATCAGCAATATGCTTCTCAATAGGACCAGTGAGCAGCATGTCGTCAACATAGACAACAATGATCAGAAGCACATCATTAGCACGCTTAACATATAGGGTGCTTTCAGTTGGACTGTTCTCAAAACCATGTGCAACCAGATAGGCATGTATCTTCTCATACCAAGCACGTGGTGCTTGCTTTAAACCATATAATGCCTTCTTTAACCTGCACACCTGGTTTTCATGCCCTTTCTGCACAAAACCACGGGGCTGAAAAACATACACTTCTTCATGCAAGTCACCATTTAGAAATGTTGTTTTAATGTCCAACTGATGTACATTCCAACCATGATGGGCTGCAAGTGCACAAATGCTCCGAACAGTAGTCATACGGCATGTAGTTGCAAAGGTCTCATCAAAATCAATGCCTCTTTCCTATGCATAACCCTTTGCAACAAGCCTAGCCTTATACCTGTCAACTGTACCATCAGGTTTACGCTTCAGCTTGTATACCCACTTAGTGCCAATGGCCTTCTTGCCAGGAGGCAAGTCACATAAAGACCATGTACCATTCTTCATTATAGCATCATATTCAGATTGCATAGCGGCCATCCAATTTTCTGAATTTTGTGCTTCATCAAAAGAAACAGGCTCACTCTCATCACAGAGAGTAGAGGAAGCCATCGCATAGCAATCTGTTGCAAAGGAGGCACTATGAGAGCCTGAATGAGTACGATATGACAGAGGTGCATCTAATTTGCTGCCACACAAAGTCTGCACCAGCCATTTTGGCATAGTTTTTGCCTGCTCAATATCAGCTCTCTCATCAACAAGTGCATCATGTAAATTTGCATCAAAAATGGAATGATCTACATCATCATATGAAACCTACAAAGGCTCAGAAGTTGCCTCATTAGGACCAGCACTAGACTGTCCACCTATAAAAAGAAGCATCAAGGTATCATACATGTCTTTGGAGCTAACAGATGTCTCCTTAGTACATGAAAGCAATGGCTGAATAGCATCTTCCACAAAGATAACATCACGGCTAACCAGAATGCGTTTACTCTATGGATGATATAGACGATAGCCTTTACTTTCAGAACTATACCCAACAAAAATACATTTTACTACCTTATCATCCAATTTTCTACGATGTTGTTCAGGCACTAGTGCATATGCCAAACAACCAAAAACACGCAGATGAGCAACAGATGGCTTGCGGTCATGCCAAGCCTCATATGGAGTGATAGATTGCAGCGCTTTAGTGGGACACCTATTCAGTACATATGTTGCACACATGACAGCCTCAAGCCAAAAACTATGTGGTAAAGCCTGACTTTTGACCATGCACCTCGCCATCTCCATGAGTGATATGTTCTTTCGTTCAGCAACTCCATTCTGTTGAGGTGTATACGGCACTCTACATTGGTGTTTTATCCCACGTTCAACCAAAAATTCATTAAAATCAGAAGACATATATTCCCCCCCTCGATCAGAACGCAGGGTGCCCATTTTACATGCTGATAGATTTTCAACCAAAACCAAAAACTGTTTAAAGCACATGAACACTTCGGACTTTGCTTTGAGTGGATATACCCATGCATGCCTGGAAAAATCATCAATGAAAGTCACGAAGTAAAGGTAATTTCCAAAAGAGGGTGTCTGCATAGGACCACAGACATCACTATCTACAAGCTGCAATTTTTGAGTAGCCCGAACTGAACCATCTTTTGGAAATGAGGAACGCTGCATTTTGCCCAAAATACAGCCTTCACAAACATGTTTTCCAGGTGCCTCAAGCTTGGGCAAAGAGGACACCATTTCAGATTTCTGCAGGCGTAGCAAACTAGCAAAATTTAGATGACCAAAGTGTGCATGCCAAAGCTTTGCATCTAACATAGCCTGAGAATCATTTACTGCACATGCTGAATCACTTACAGATCTTTCATAGTCTATGAGCTTATACAGCCCACGACATAAAATGCCAGAAGCAATAATCACGTCGCCATTTGATAGATCATGAACTATACACCTGTCATCAACAAATTTCACAACCAAGCCAATCTTGGCTAATGCAGAAACTGATAACAGGTTCTTTTTGATCCCTGGCACAAATAAAGCATCTGACAAAGTGAAAGAACTACCATCAACAGTAGTCAAAATGATCTTACCAACTCCCATAATAGGATAAGAGGAGTTGTTGGCGCATGTAACAGTATTCCCTGTAGGGGCAGGCTCGAGTGAAGAGAAGAAACTGCACTGCGAGGTAATATGTTTGGTCGTCCCACTGTCAAAATACCAAACATCTGAGTCTACTGCAAACATGCACTACTCATGAGAAGATGGGTCAAAACTGCAGACAGTAGTAAACGCCCATTCTTCTTCCTGCACAAGATTTGCAGACTCTATTTTTGGTGTAGAGGTCTCTGCAACAACCATTCCAGCCTCTTTCTTCTTTGCCTCTTTAGCAGCCAGTTTTGGACAGTTCTTTATGATATGAACTTTCCCTTTATAGTACTTACAAAACAATTTCTGCGTTTCTGATTTCTTCTCATCTTTATCTTCCTTCTTCGAGTATGCAGAATTAGCAGATTTCTGCTTACTAGTTGAAGAGCTCCATTTTCCTTTGCCCTTCTGACTAGCTAGGAAAGCTTGATCTGCAACTCGCATAATGGACCTATTCTGCCTGGACTGATCTTCCTGCAACAGAGCACAGAATAACTCCTCAAATGATAAGGCATTCGGATTGCCTTTCATCATCAAACAAAGAGAAGAAGCAAAACTCTGATATGAATCAGGAAGACCATTCAGAACGGTCTGCACAAGTGAGCTATCTGGTATAACCTCATCAGCAGAAATCAATTGTTCCTTCAAGTCTTTGATCTTCGTTAGGAAATTGTCCATAGAATCACCTTCATTCATGTGCTCACTCTCCAACTGTTTCGGAGGTAAGCAATACGTGCCTCATTCCTAGCTTGGTACAATTGGGTAAGTGTATCCCAAGCATCCTTAGTTGTTCTGCAAGAGCGAATGTGAGCAATAATGGCACGTTTGACAGACAAAGCTATCAATGCATGTGCCTGGGCATCTTTGCCATCCCAACGAATCTGCTCTGCAGTAGGTGCAGCAGGAACAGTAGCAGGAACAGGAATCTACGGAATATCATCTTCGACACCATCTTTATCAGCTCCAACACCTGTATTTGCAGTACCTGTAGTCAGAGGTGTAACAGGACGTCTTTCAACACCCTGCACAATGTTCCACAATCCTTTTGCAACCAATACATGTCGCATCATATAAGCCCATAATGGGTAGTTGGTACCATCCAACTTATCCTCAACAACCAACATACGGAATACATCATTGCTTTCAGCCATGGCCGGTGACTAAAATACCTTGATGCAGAAAATTGACTATGTCTCAAAAAGTTGAACAGAACTGCCCAAACGAGTTCTGCTAGACCTGTAGCAGACTTCGAGACGCTTAAACTGGCGAACAGAAACTGGTATATACCTTTGGCACAAAAAGACGAAATAGCGTGCACAAGCACTGTGATAGTGCATTTGGAGGCTGAAACGAGCTCAGATCGGGATTTCGGCATCACAATGCAAAGCTGTTTTGATCTCGGAAACACGATGAGTATGCTCACCAAAATTCGTGCGATTCTGAGACTGTAACGGAGGAGTGTGGACGGCACCCTAGATGAAGCGACGACCTGCTCTTATACCAATTGTTGGAGATAGATGTCTGCAGAAGCACGCGAACAGCACAAGGAAGAAGAAGAACCTTGGAGCACAAACACACAATACTAAATGTATTACTAGAGAATGTACAAAGATAAGTAGCCCATTAGGGCAATAGGCGTATATATAAGCCGGGGGAAAAAAACCTCCTAAAGAGGGAAAAAAGTGCCCCGGCAGTCCTAGTGTGTTCACACACATCACTACCTAAATATATCAACAGGATCTTCCACAATGACCAAAATACTAAGCCTCTGTACCTGCAAAATTGCAAAAAAATTGCAGAGGCTAACTTTTACTCTTTTATTTATATCTCCTAAATAGAGAAACATTTCATCTTGAAATTTTATATACATTATTTCGAAGTATGTAGCTAATGCTAGAAACAAAAATCATGCAATTTGAGTAAATGAGCTAAGAGAACCAATCACCTCTAGGTGACATGGTCTTTGATCATTTCATAAATTCGAGAGACTACACTTTGATGTGCAGAGATTATTTGACCTATCAAATGAACTAAAAATAATGAAACCTAGTACGCACAAAGTTCAGCTAGCAAGATTTTATCTCCAACAAAAATCATTCCATTTGGATCTACAAATTAAGAGAAATGCCCTTTGCAACAGGCATATGTTACTTGTTTCAGGCCTCTACCTCTAGTAGCAGCACTTTTAGTGCAGAGGTCACTTGACCTATCTAAAAGTATCCAAATTACTTGAAACTGGTTCAGCTTAAATAAAAGCTTAAGAGCTACTTGCCCTCGAAATTTCATTAAATCTGGGCATTCCCACAAAGAGTAGCATCCAAATCTCTATGAGGCTGCTACCTCACTAACTATTTGCTCGATCATTTTTTTCAAACTTAAAAATGACGAGACATGTTAATCCTTATGATTAAATAAATTTATTCATTATCTTGGATGGATTATGTCATGGAGATATATCCATGCATATAATGATCATCTAGATCAATGCAAACCGAATCATCATCCAAATCATCTCGTCGAAAAATCAACTCTTTACATGGTATCCACCCTTTTGTAAAAGTGAACATCTATGGATGTCATTCTATTCATTGTTCTTCTTGCACATTCATTAATCTCATTGCAAATAATCATATACAAACACTTAATACTTGTATTGATGATCATATCCATAGCACTCTTGTGCGGACTCGAGATAAGTGTCTATATCAAGTACATATACTCGCATGAAAAGCAGTTTATGTGCTCATGCGTTACTAGTCAAAAACACATCTTAGTTGCTCTTGATGTATATACCTTATCTTTTACTTTTTAAAGGCATAATTAGCATATGCCTGGTACCTTGATCACATACCTCATGCTCACCCTAACTCGTCATGATGATACATAAAAGTGATCTTCTATAAACAGAAAATGCATCATGCACTTCAACTTTCTAGCAATCATATCGTCTATGTATGCATGCATTCACTCATGCATATTATTCTCTACTTCAATAAAATTATATACTTTTAGCTATGCTTACAGAAGACTTCCTCTCCCACACAACACAACATCACTCTAGTTCTCACATGGCATATAACGCCATGTGGCTACAAAATTTTCGACAGCATTTCGCCAGGAAAATGAAGCCTAAAAAAAAAAAATAATAGTCTTTACAATGATAGGCATCAGCCTAGTGGTTGGCAAACCACTCTCTTTACTCCAGAAACCTAGAAATAAGAAACTTTGCCAAAATGTGCTTTTGGGCACTACATGTCCTCATTACAATGTCTTTTTTTTTGCCTTCAATACCTGCAAAAGATTCTAAAACACACAAACAAGATTTGTGCATGCTTTTATGAATTAACATAAGTTAGTGTAACTTCATGTGCATAGATAGATTCATGTAAAAACTATCTTTCATGCACCTTCCAATGTTGATTTCATAAAATTGGAAGAAAATACAATGCAAAATTATAAACTTTGATGCGAGAGGTATTCAAATGAATTTATTAAAGAGAAAAAGTATGATGCAAATTTATGAAAAACAATTCTTTCCTATCCAAAAGGGTTCAAAATATTATTAAAAAGTCCTAATTATCATAATTGGACACTCAATTCACTCAAAAAGGGTTTCTCACCAGTCAAAATCCATCTAAAAGCTTGTGCCGAGATGGCTTTCAATGGTCCAAATATAAATTATCACTAGTCAAAAGAAGGTTCTTGAAGTGTAGAATCTATACCAAGTTGAATTTCATGATTTGGAGCTTCCGTTAGGAAGTTATGGCCAAAACAATGAAGCTGGGTGAGTGGGCAGCATACCTCCTGAAATGATATGCAGAGAATTAAATGCTCTCTACAGGTGGTTTATAATTGTCCAATGATAACTTCCAGCTACTCATTGAAAAGCCCTTGAATTTTACTTTCTATCCCAAGTAGAATCGTCCAATTTGGATTTCATTTGAGAGAGTTATGGCCATTTTCATGAAGGTAGGCATGCTAATCTTGCTTTTTTTTTTCTTTTACTTCCTACCTTTCATTTTTTTCTCTTTCTTTACTCTTCTCTCTCTTTCTATTTTTTTCTTCTCTCTTTAATCTTCATTTTAATCTTCTCTCTTTTTCTCTCTCCATCTCTTTCTTTTTCTCCATCTCTCTTGGCTTCTCTCTCTCTCTCTCTCTCTCTCTCTCTCCTCCTTTTTCTGTTTCTCTCTTTCCTTCTTCTCTTTCTCTTTCTCTTTCTTCCTCTTTCCTTCTCCTTCCTTCTTCTTCCTTTCCTTTCTCTCTTTCTCTTTCTCTCTCTTTATCTTTCTTTCTTTAATTCTTTCTCTTTTTCTTTTTTTTCTTCTCTCATAAAGCTCTCTTTCTTCTTTCTTCTTTCTTTCTTTTCTTCTCTCTCTCTAATATTTTTCTCCTCTCTCTACTCTTCTCTTCGTCTCAGTCTAAATCTCCTTTTCTTCTTATATTTAGATGCGTACGGAACAGCGGATATAATCTAGTAAATAATATGCAGACACATGTTCTTCACGATAGCATAACGGATAGAGCACTCACCTTTATTACTGAGGTCGCGGGGTCGATTCCCCTCTTCAGTAGCGCTTTGCCTTAACAAATCTATGAGAATCACGTACCTAGATGCTCTGTATAATGATGATGAAGTGATCGAATCATCTTCTTTTGTGTTTGCGTTGTTGTGTACACGCCTTCTACCCACTAATGGACACCCGAAAATCTCTTATATTCTCTTCTTTTCACGCACCCATCAAGATGATTACCAAACTCAGCTCGAAGAGGAAGAAGCAGAAGATGATGTTGCATATGCAAAGAAGAAGATCATCTTATGCTCGTGAGAATCCTCCATCTTCATCTCTACGTAGCTCTCCATGGATCTCTCCACCATGCTGTGATACCAAACGTGAGAAGTGGAGAATGACATGCCTGGGACTCACCTCCTAGCCTATTTATATCCCTTGCCCAGACCTCATATCAACTCTCTGGCTTTTGACCTTGGCTATCCCTCGAGCAAGGAACTTCTCATTCCTCCAAGCATGTACATCTCTAGAATATAACATATAAAAAGAGGCAGCAAAGTATCATACATGTCTTTGGAGCTAACAGATGTCTCCTTAGTACATGAAAGCAATGGTTGAATAGCATCTTCCACAAAAACAACATCACGGCTAACTAGAATGTGTTTAGTCTGTGGATGATATAGACAATAGCCTTTACTTTCAGAACCATACCCAAGAAAAAAACATTTTACTGCTTTATCATCCAATTTTTTGCGATGTTGTTCAGGCACTAATGCATATGCCAAACAACCAAAAACACGCAAATGAGCAACAGATGGCTTGCGATCATGCCAAGCCTCATATGGAGTGATAGACTTCAACGCTTTAGTGGGACGCATGTTAAGTACATATGCTGCACACATGGCTGCTGTTGAGGATGGAAGAATCTTGAGGATAAATAGTTAATCTGAATTCTGAAAGTCTGCTAACTCAGATATTACTCAATCGGATGTTATTGAGTCAGAAAATTGCTGAATTTGTATTTTTTTGCTCAGATTTTAACAGACAGTTATTTTTTGTTAGGCGCTGATGTTGCAATAAAGAGAGTAGTTGTATTTCGTTCAGGAGAAGGAAGAAGGGGGTTAGGAAGGGGAAGAAGCCTGTCCAAGAGAGAGAGCGAAAGAAACCAGAAATGGCAAGAAGAAAATCTTTCAAGAAGAAAAAAGAAAGAAGCATCCTTAGAGAGAACAGCGCCAGAAGAGAAAGAGACTCCATCTTGATTTCAGAGGCATATTTATCTATTTCGTAACATATTTTCTATAGTTAGAAATTTTACTGAACTTTTCCGTCATGTAATACCTGATGTAGAAAAACTCTATTGGAGTAACTTACTCATGTACATTCAGTGCAAGAATGAATCCTTGTCTATTTGAGTTATGTTCGTTGAAGAGAGATTTTGTCACAGTGTAAGAGTGCTAACTCTGAAATCTGTTGGAAGCGTATTCTTTATGTGAAGTAGATTAGTGCTAAAGTTTGATTGTTCAGAAACAACTAGAGATGTGTTGAATGCGAACCCCAACACATTTGGCGATCCTACTATGCTACTAATGAAGCAAGAAATGCATGAAGGAAAGAACGAAATGATTTGGTAAAGTGTATTTTACAAGAGCGCAGGAAAAGGCAGCTAACGTGGAGTCATCCTCAGAATTCTACGATTGGTACGAAGCCGAGGAGGAAGCTAATCTGGAAGCAGAAGAGGAACATGGAGAAATAGGTGCAGCAGAGGTAAGGTTAGTGGGAGGTATACTTGGAGCGCTATTCCTAAAAGAAGCAACTTTAGGAGTAAGAAGACGTCTCCAGTTCGACCCACTTGCAGGGGCGACCGGTCAAAGAACTAGGCGTACACCTCAACCACAGCCAATGGCGCAACCGCCTCCCAATCCCAAAGTTAAAGCAGCTCATTTCAGAGGAGGCTCTAAAGAAGATGTTGATTGCCGTGTGGCTCAATTTGAGATAAAATGGATAGCTAATGGATACCCAGCTATATATGGTGATGACATTAAACTTCAGCAATTTGCTGCCACGTTGGAAGGAGAGCAATGAGCTGGTTTACTCAATATGGTATTGCTCATTTTGCTACATATGATTCATTAAAAATAGCATTTTTGCAACGATTTAGAAAAGAGAAGACTCCTTCCGATGTGTTACGGAAATTGAGAGCTATTAGGCAAAAAACCATGTTAGTGGAAGATTATGCTCAGAAATTCAGAACCTTAATGGAACGATTGCAAGGTAATGAAAGACCTACTGACGAGATGTTGGCATGTTATTTTCTAAAAGGATTACGAAGTACCATTAGACATGCAGTTGCAAGTGTGGATATTGCGAATGGCTTTGATGTATTAGTGTTAGCAGCTGCACGCATGGAAAGAAGATTTGGACGGGCTAAAAAGAGACATTCTAATTCTAGTTCAGAGGCTGACTCTGATTCAGAATTGGAGTCAGACAAATGTTCAACTGATTCTGACTTTGATACCCAAGATGAAAAAGTAGTAGGGAGCAAGCATCGCAAGCATAAGGCTAAGCAAAGTAAAGAGGAAGCATGGATTAGTAAGTTAAAAAGGCATGGATATTCCATGGTAGCTCCAAAAGAAAGGAGATTTTGTGATATTTGTGATAAAGATGGACATACAACAAACCAATGTTGGTACAACCCCAAGAATAGAGGGCAAAGTTCACAGCAAGAGAATAGGAATAATACTGATGTGGCAGCCAATCAGGTTATGCTTGTGCAAGGGAGAGGCAATTTTTAGAGGCAGAAGCAAGCAAGACCTCTATGGGGAGATCATGGGAATCAGCAAGGACATAACCAGCAAAGTCATCAGCAAGGGCGACCACAAAGAGTGATGCCTTGTGGATATTGTTCAGCACCTGATCATTGGATAAGACTCAATTGTCCATTATGGGTAAAACATAGATAAGAAAGGGGCATACTAGTAATTCGGTATAATCAGCCTAATCAACAAGGACAGTAGGTGGCAAAAGCCAACACTATAGTTATTGAGTTACCAGAACGGGAGTGTCGAAAGGGGATAACTCCTAGTACATCCGAAATGGTAAATGCAAAGCATGACTCTTAGTGGTGTTATGATTGTAAGGAGTGTGGTAAAGGAGAAGAAGTGGAAGTGTTGGCGATCACAAGATCCAAGAACAAAGGTCCTATTAATTGGCAAGAACAACGATAGGTTAGGGACAAAGTGCAAAAACAGGTTCAGCAAGAGAAGCATAAACATGTGAAATTTATAGATCCGGACGAGGAAGAGTAGGATGCAGGCATGGTACCATCAATAACAACCGAAAACAAGAATCCAATCAAGCAAGATGTTAATAAAGATTGGTTTGAGGTAATCATTAACTCACCATTACAGTTGTCTTTAGACCAATTATTATCCTTGGTACTAGCATTTTGGGAGAAATTATTGAAGAAGCTGATTGGTCAGCGTTCAGAGCCAGCACTTAGGTCGGTACCCTCAACATGAGCCAATAATATTGATCCAGCGGATGTAGATTTTGTTGTGCCAGTAATTCAGGTACAGTATGGGCAAAGATGATTTGATGAAGTGTTGCTTGATGGGGGCTCAGGGGTGAATATATTACTTGAGCATATTTTTAAAGAAATGGGAGAAGGGGCATTGGCTCCAGCACTGTTTCAAGTGAAGATGGCGGATCAAAATCGAGTTCAGCCTATTGGCATTCTGAAGCAGCAGTAGATCATTATTTCTAGAATGTCATTTATGGTAAATTTTGTGGTCATTAGGATGTCTGAGTCAGCTTATCCATATGAAATTTTGTTAGAAAGACCTTGGTTCAGGGTTGCTAAATTCAAGCAAGATTGGGGTCTGAATGTGGTAACGATCATAAAAGGGAAAAAGCAAGTGACAATCCCTATGCGAGGAAGAAGGAATATGTCGGTGTAGGATAAACCACTTATGGCTCAGACTATTAATTTGGCGGATGAGTTAGAAGATGATGAAGAGGAAAAATTTTTGCAAGAAAATCCACTGATAGTACCGATATTGGAGGTTGATGTCGCAGGAGTATTCAATAAGGATGATTCGATTGTGCAGAAAGTAGATGGGCCAGTTCTGGGTGAACAGGTTGAAGGAGTACAAATACAAAGGATGTTTGAGAAAGTATGGCAACTCCAGTGCAGCAGAAGTTAGAACAACAGGAAAAAGAAGTAATAAGTTTGGCTGAATGGATATATGACCAGAAGTATGCAGATTCGACAAGGGTAAAGGAGGAAGAGCTTCAGGAAGTCAATATAGGGACCGAAATTGAACCTAAGGTGGTGAGAATCAGTAAAGCAGTTGATGGTCAGTTTAGGGAGGATCTTATTTGTTTGTTGAAAGAGTATGTAGATGTATTTTCGTGGGATTATTCTCATGTAAAGGGCATAGATCCGGATTTGCATCAACATCGGATTAATATGAAGATGGATGCAGTGCCGGTTGTGCAGTAGCGGTATAGGATGAATCCAAATTTTGCTAAACAAGTGAAAGAAGAAATTGATAAACTATTGGCTGTTGAATTTATTAAACTTGTTAATCAGGTGACTTGGCTTTCTCCTATTATTGTAGTCCCCAAAAAGAATGGGAAACTCAAAATTTTTGTGGATTATAGAAAGTTAAATGCGGCAACAACTACTGATCCTTTTCCTATGCCATTTTGTGATGTCGTATTGGACGCAGTAGCAAGACACGAAATGTACAGTTTCTTGGATGGGTTTTCAGGGTACAATCAAATTAGAGTGGTTGAAGAGGATCAGCATAAAATGGTGTTTATTACAGAATTTGGTGCTTACGTGTTCACAATTATGAGTTTTGGGTTGAAGAATGGACCACCATCATTTAATTATGTGGCACATAAAGTGTTCGAACCTTACCTACAAGAGTTTATGCAGGTGTTTGTGGATGATTTCTCGGTCTTTGGTAAGAAGGTTCACCATTTGCAGCATCTGAAATTATGTTTTGACAGATGTTGATAGTTTAGGATGGTGTTAATCCATTTAAAAATGTAATTGTAGTCAGAAGTGGTTTTTTATTGGGACATGTCATTTCTGAACAAGGCATGGCCATAGATGTTAAGAAGATTGAAGCTATTAGGACGGCAAAGGCACCTACGAATGTGAAGGAAATATTGCGGTTCGTGGGTCAGATTAAGTGGCACTCCAGATACTTACAATATTTGGCTAAAATCTCTTTACCACTTACACATTTGACAAAAAAGGATGTTCCATTCATATGGGCGGATGCTCAAGAAAAAGCATTTCAACTCTTGAAGAAGATGGTGTCTGTGGCACCAATTTTGCAACAACTAGATTGGTCATTGCCTTTCCACATATTTGTTGATGCATCTGATCTGGTTGTTGGAGCAGTTTTGATGCAGCAAAATGAGAAAGGATGGTATAGACCAGTGTATTATGCTAGTAGGGTATTGTGTTCAGCCGAACGGAATTATCCGGTGACTGAAAGGGAAGCTTTAGCAATGGTATATTCTCTCAACAAGTTTTGACATTATTTGTTGGGAAATAAAGTGATTTTTCATGTGGATCACCAGGCTTTGATATATTTGATTAAGAAGTGTTTGTTGACAGGAAGACTAGCCAGGTGGATGCTTTTATTGCAAGAGTTTGATTTTGTGATTATTCATACTCTAGGCAAAGAGCACGCAATGGCTGACTATTTCAGTCGGTTGGAATCAGGAGAGCACCTTCAGGTGTCAATGATGAATTCCTCGATGCGAAATTGTTTAATGCACAGGTTGCTGAACCAAATTCTTGGTATGATCAGTTATTGGTATTTTTAACGGATGGGTCATTACCACAACATTTTTCACCTGATCAAAGAAAGAAAATTGCACTTAAAAGTAGACCGTATTTGATCATAGCTGGTGCATTATATAAAAAAGGGATGGATCAGGTTATATGGAGGTGTGTACCACAATTGAAGCAACCAGCAGTGTTACAAGAGGCACATTCAGGTCCAGCATGAGGTCATTTGTCTCGGGACATTACAGGAAAGAAAGTGTTACAAGCAGGTTTATGGTGGCCTACTGTGTTAAAGGATGCGCATGAGTATGCAAAAAGATGTGTGATTTGTCAGAAGATGGGCCAACCAAGCATTCAGATCGGATGTCTGATCATCCGGTTTTACCATTGGATCCATTCCAAAAGTGGGGTATGGATTTTGTGGGCCCTATTACACCAATTACTCAGCGTGGCGACAGATATATTTTAGTAGCTACAGATTATTGTACAAAGTGGGTGGAAGCAGTGGCATTGAAAGTTAATAAGGCAGCAAGTGTGGCAAAATTTCTTTATCATAATATTATGACCAGATTTAGTTGTCCTATTGAGTTGGTAAGTGACAGAGGTGCTCATTTCCTTAATGAAGTAATTTCATAATTAACACGAACTCATTTGATTATGCATAAAAAGTCTACAACATATCATCCACAGGCGAATGGTCAGGCTGAAAGTACAAATAAAACATTAATGCATATTCTTAAGAAGCTTGTGCATGACAATCAAAAAAATTAGGATTTATTACTGGAATCATCTTTGTGGTCATTCAGAATAGCATTCAAAGTGACAACAGGGATGACTCCATTCCGATTGGTATATGGATTGGAGGCAAAGGTACCCATGGAATTTGTGGTTCCAAGTTTGCAGATCACAGAGGAAAAGATGTCTCCTGATTTATCGGTTAAACACAGAAGCAAATATCTTCTGTAGTTGGAAGAGGATCATTTGGTAAGTGTGTACATTACTGAGGTAATTCAAAGACGAAGACAAGCTTGGGTGAATCAAAATGTGAAGTTTAAGTTATTTAAAGAAGGAGATTGGGTAATGGTGTATAATTCTACGCTAGGACCACACCCGAGAAAGCTCACATTGAGATATCAAGTTCCATATCAGATTGTGCAAGATTTAGGGCAAGGAACTTTTCTATTGACAGATGTATTTGGCACAAGAATGGAAAAACCAATCAATGGATTTTGGCTAAAGAAATTTCAAGGGAAGCCACCACATTTGGATTGGTTATCTTCTAATGTAGTGCAAGTAATGGTTAAGTCTGAAAATCATATTACTAACATGTCTGATCAACAGAGCAAGAAGGATTATTTATCTGTATTTTCATCCTCAGTGACGTGTTTCCTTGATTGTTGTTGGTTGAAAATGGCATTAAGCGCATTCTTACGAATCCATTAGGGGATAGGTTATAATTAGAGGCTCACATTTTTGTTAGCAATTATTCATGAGCATACAACAAAGAAGGGAGTGTTGGTGAATCGGACTGAAGTATTAGAGGAATATTCAAAAGCAACAAGAGATGTAACTCAAGGCGCATGGACACTAATGATAGCAAGAAGCCAGCAACATCATGGATCGGTGTTCCTGGGTGGACATGCAGATAACAGAGGATACTAGCTTTATTGTCCATTGGAGAGTATAGTTCACCTAAACAAGGTAAGAGGGAGCAAGATTCAAGTTCATTTGGACTCTCAGGTGAAATCAGTTATTTGTGTGAGTGTTAAGCAGCAAGTTGTATGGTGTTGGAAGGTTTTGTGGGAGCTTTTATGGTGATGGATCGGAAAATGCAATGTGAAGGGGAGGAGATCTCAGTTAATTATTCTGGATTTGGGCATGATATTTAATGCTTAACATATGCCCAAACATTATTTAGTTGCATGTGTTGGCACGTGATCAAGTATGTGAAGCTCTCAGCTCAGTGGCGATTTGAAAGTTCGCACTGTTTGTACCTGTGTTTCACCTTTTATTTCATGGCTCCAAAGGTGATGTTGGTCGCAGATTCTAGTGTGTCGTTGCAGGAGACAGAGGTGATGCGGGGGTGTTGTAAAAGACGAGAAGCAGTATCGCGTAAGGAGGTTATGACAATAGAGGAGAGTGACAGCCTGCTTCACGATGAGGTGGAGGAGGTTTCAACGCCATCTACCGCGACAAAGTTTATGCAGACCCTCATGGATCCGTTTACAAAGTCTATGTAGAAATCAAATTGATCAGGTACATAACTATTTTGTTTCAAAGCATGAGAAGGATTTATTGCATATGGTTGAAGAATATCAGAAGCAGATTGATGAGCATGTGCAAACAATCAAAGAACTGCAAGAGCAATTGTTGCAAAGATATTTGGAGCAGAAAGTGGATGCAATAGTTGAGCAGCAACAATTAGTTGATTCAATGGAACTGCAGGAAGCACACAAAGGTACTGAGGAGGATGTGAAAGTCCTGCAGAGTGAAGAAGTTGGAACAGAGGAAGCTAACAGTCCCAAACAGTCGATGGAAATAATATTCTATGATCAAGGGATTGTAAATTTGGGGTCTGATTTTTTGAAAAATCCCCCACCAGGTTGTGCCAGGTGTTGAGGATGGAAGAATCTTGAGGATAAATAGTTAATCTGAATTCTAAAAGTCTGCTAACTCAGATATTACTCAATCAAATGTTATTGAGTCGGAAATTTGCTGAATTTGTATTTTCTTCCTCAAATTTTAATAGACAGTTATTTTTTCTTAGGCGTTGATGTCGCAATAAAGAGACTAGTTGTATTTCATTCAGGAGAAGGAAGAAGGGGGTTAGGAAGGGGAAGAATCGTCTCCAAGAGGGACAGCAAAAGAAATTAGAAATGGCAAGAAGAAAATCTTTCCAAGAAGAAAAAAGAAAGAAGCATCCTTAGAGAGAACAGCACTAGAAGAGAAAGAGACTCCATCTTGATTTCAGAGGCATATTTATCTATTTCGTAATGTATTTTCTATAGTTAGAAGTTTTACTAAACTGTTCCATCATGTAGTACCTGATGTAGAAGAACTCTATTGGAGTAACTTACTCACGTACATTCAGCGCAAGAATGAATCCTTGTCTATTTGAGTTATGTTCGTTGAAGAGAGATTTTGTCGTAGTGTAACAGTGCTAACTCTGAAATCTATTGGAAGCGTATTCTTTGTGTGAAGTAGATCAGTGCTGAAGTTTGATTGTTCAAAAACAAATATAGATATGTTGAATATGAACCCCAACAACTGCCTCAAGCTAGAAACTATGTGATAAAGCCTGACTCTTCATCATACACCTTGCCATCTCCATGAGCGACATGTTCTTTCATTCAGCAACTCCATTCTGTTGAGGTGTATATGGCACTGTACACTGGTGTTTTATTTCACGTTCAACCAAAAATGCATTAAAATGAGAAGACATATATTCCCCCCCTTGATCAGAATGGAGGGTGCCCATTTTACATGCTGATAGATTTTCAACCAAAATCAAAAATTGTTTGAAGCACATGAACAGTTCCAACTTTGCCTTCAATGGATATACCAATGCATGCCTAGAGAAATCATCGATGAAAGTCACGAAGTAAAGATAATTTCCAAAAGAAGGTGTCTGCATAGGACCATAGACATCACTATGTACAAGCTGCAATTTCTTAGTAGCCCAAATTGAACCATCTTTTGGAAAGGAAGAATGCTACATTTTGCCCAAAATACAACCTTCACAAACATGTTTTCCGAGTGCCTTAAGTTTGGGCAAAGAGGACACCATTTCAGATTTCTGTAGGCGTAGCAAACTAGCAAAATTCAGATGACCAAAGCGTGCATGCCAAATCTTTGCATCTGACATAGCCTGAGAATCATGTACTACACATGCCAAATCATTTACAGATCTTTCATAGTCTATGAGCTTATACAGCCCATGACATAAAATGCCAAAAGCAATAATCACATTGCCATTTGACAGATCATGAACTCTACATCTGTCATCAACAAATTTCACAACCAAGCCAATCTTGGTTAATGCAAAAACTGATAACAGATTTTCTTGATCCCTGGCATAAACAAAGCATGTGACAAAGTGAAAGAATTACCATCAACAATAGTCAAAATGATCTTATCAACTCCCATAAGAAGATAAGAGGAGTTGTTGGTGCATGTAATAGTATTCCTTGTAGGGGCAGGCTCGAGTGAAGAGAACAAACTCTGTTGCGAGGTAATATGTTTGGTCGTCCCACTGTCAAAGTACCAAACATCTGAGTTCACTGCAGACATGCATTGTTCATGAGAAGATGGGTCAAAACTGCAAACACTAGTAAACCCCCATTCTTCTTCCTGCACAAGATTAGCAAACTCTATTTTAGGTGTAGAGGCTTTTGCAACAACCATTCCAACCTCTTTCTTATTTGCCTCTTTAGCAACCATTTTTGGACAGTTCTTTATGATACGAGCATTTCCTTTACAGTACTTGCAAAACAATTTCTACTTTTTTGATGTCTTCCCTCTTCGATTGTGAAGAATTAGCAGATTTCTGCTTACTAGTTGAAGAGCTCCATTTTCCTTTACCCTTCTAACTAACCAGGAAAGCTTGATCTGCAACACGCATAATGGATCTATTCTGCGTGGACTGATCTTCCTGCAATAGAACAGAGACTAACTCGTCAAATGACAAGGCATTTGGATTGCCTTTCATCATCAACCGAAGAGTAGAAGCAAAACCCTGATATGAATCAGGAAGACCATTCAAAACGGTCGGCACAAGTGAGCTCTCTGTTATAACCTCATCAGGAGAAATCAACTATTCCTTCAAGTCTTTGATCTTTGTTAGAAAACTATCCATAGAATCACCTTCATTCATGTGCTCACTCTCCAACTGTTTTCGGAGGTAAGCAACACGAGCCTCATTCCTAGCTTGGTACAATGTGGTAAGTGTATCCCAAGCATCCTTAGCTATTCTGCAAGAGTGAATGTGAGGAATAATGGCACGTTTGACAGACAAAGCTATCAATGCATGTGTATGGGCATCTTTGCCATCCCAACGAATTTGCTCTACAGTAGGTGTTGCAGAAACCGCAACACAATTAGGAATATGTAGAATATCATCATCTTCGACACCTTCTGCATCAGCTTCAGTACCTATAGTTGTAACAGTTGCAGGTGTGATAGGACGTTTTTCAACACCCTACACAATGTTCCACAGTCCTTTTACAACCTATACATGTCGCATCATATAAGCCCACAACGAGTAGTTGGTACCATCTAACTTATCCTCAACAGCCAACATAGGAAATACATCACTGCTTTCAGCCATGGCCGGTGACTAAAATACCTTGATGTAGAAAATGAACTGTACTTCAAAACGTTGAACGAAATTGCCCAAACGAGTTCTGCTAAACCTATGGAAGACTTCGAGATGCTTATACTGCTGAACCGAAACAGGTACATAACTTTGGCACAAAAAGAGAAATCACTGCACAAGCACTATGATAGTGCGTTCAGAGGCCAAAACGAGCTCAGATCGCGATTTCCGCACCACAAAGCAAAGTTGTTTTGATCTCTGAAACACCCTGAGTATGCTCACCAAATTTTGTGCAAATCACTGGCCATAGAAGAAGAGTGCTCAAAGGGAAGTCGTTTCCACCGTCCCATACCAGTGGAACCTTCTTCCAATCCATGGTGTCATACCTTCACTAAATCAAATATATATTCCATATATATGTAATGGAATATACATGTGGACTCTAATGAATCGCATATCCTAAAATCATGTCAGTGGACTCAAATGAGTCCCATGTCCTCGAACTAGTTAGTTTGGTTCTAGTCAATATGTGACAATGGATATCCCTTTCTGTTCCAAACTCACTTGTTCCTAAGCACCAAGACTGAGCCTAGGTACCTCTCTATAGATCTCGATATACATATATGTATTGGGTGCCCTGACTCTTTCTTACTAAGGGATCTATGCTCTGAGTCATAGAGCTAGTGTCATGCATGTGGCCTTCCTAATCATCACTCGAATCACATAGCACCCGTCGATGCTCTCTCATGAAACCCATCTGTGTGATCCCATCTAATTGGTTTCCTAATTAGTGTAGCAGAAATGCTTCGCTACTTACTCAACTGATGTGCCTGAGTGAAACTAGTCACTCTTTGAGTATTCATCATGATACCCCATAGTCTCCTAATCATACTATGAGACTCTTGTGAAGATAGGTAAATCTTCACTTCATTGGAGATTATCATAAATGTATCTCTCGTGCCTATATGCAACTTCCTATAACCTATCAGATTGTTTGTGCATATTCCTAATGGTGAAGGTACATGTCCTTCCCCTTAGCAATCCTATCGCCTAAATCCATAAGGATTATGTGTAGGTATTGTTAAAACTTTATTGTTTAATCTATTATCAATCCTAGGTTCTTGGGATGGTTAGGGGTTTGTAAACAGAGGCCCTATTTGTATTCTCCCAAATCTACAGATTCATTATATCCATTCATAGACTTGCACACATTCATTGTTTTGAATATGTTTACAGAACACTTCAATACTACCGCACAATTAACTGTGTACTTCTTCACTTATCACATTAATCTGTCAATATTTAATACTTCATTAAGACTTAATTAATTATTAAGCTTAATCAACAGAATTGATAAAATACTCTGATTACACGGAATTTCGGAAAACTGTGCTCCACTGTAGGCTCTTGCCCAGACGAACAGTCTGGCGACATGATGCCTTCTGCTTCACGCGACTCCTCTATCATTAATTTGTAAAGAGTTACAACTTTTGCGCTACGCCTTTTCAGTATGCGTGCGACTCTTCAGGGTATATTAGAAAATTTAGGATGCAAAATTTAGGAGTTCCTTTCTTGCAGCTCACAAGATCCTGTTACTATTGAAGTTGCCTTATGTATACTACTATGATGGTCTTAAGTCCATCAAATACATGCTTACAAGCATGCTAACACCTTGCTGATGTTTGCAAAAAAGGCATCTTACCATGCCATAACATTCTTACCTAAAGATAAGTGCATATATAACGCCATGAGGTGGGAAAAAAATCGATAGCATTTCCCCAAGGAAATGGAGTCCCATAAAACTTTAACCATAAACTCAATGGCACATAGGCCATACAACAACATAGGCCTTGACAGGCACATGACATGCATGCCATAAACTCATACATGAACTCCATAACCTCCAAAAACATAAAAACAAATGCTAACAACAATTCTCTTTGTTGCATAACCATGTAGTTCTTGCAAACAATCAAAAGGTATACTCCTAGCATATTGATCCATACTTTTAAGATTAAAATAATGATCAAAGTTGATGTATGCATTCCAATTGATGTATTTATATACTCAACATGCCATAAAATAAAGTAAGATGCCTAAAAAAATAAAGCATACATCTCTGAATAATTCGGTATTGGAATTGCATGCATCCCAGATCACTTCCCAAAACATAAAGCATGGTCAGATGATTACCAAAATAATAAAAATTTATTAAAAAAATGCATGTGTAATCCTTCTTTAGACTTGCAAAAACCATTTTAGGACCTGCAAATAATCATAAACTGAACTATATCATGTTCAAGTGGCTTGAAGTGAAATTACTTCAATCACCTTCCTGGTTTGTAAGATATGGCTCCCGGAAGGTAGTTGCCAAAAACTATTCAGACTTGAAGAAGATGGTGTCTGTGGCACCAATTTTGCAACCACCAAATTGTTCATTGCCTTTCCACATATTTTTTGATGCATCTGATGTGGTTGTTGGAGCAGTTTTGATGCAGCAAAAGGAGAAAGGATGGTATAGACCAGTGTATTATGCTAGTTGGGTATTGTGTTCAGCCGAAAGGAATTTTCCAGTGACTGAAAGGGAAGATTTAGCAATGGTATATTCTCTCAACAAGTTTCGACATTATTTGTTGGGAAATAAAGTGGTTTTTCATGTGGATCACCAGGCTTTGATATATTTGATTAAGAAGCCTTTATTGACAAGAAGACTAGCCAGGTGGATGCTTTTATTGCAAGAGTTTGATTTTGTGATTATTCATACTCCAGGCAAAGAGCACGCAATGGCTGACTATTTCAATTGGTTGGAATTAGGAGAGGCACCTTCAGGTGTCAATGATGAATTCCTCGATGCGAAATTGTTTAATGCACAGGTTGTTGAACCAGATTCTTGGTATGATCAGTTATTGGTATTCTTAACGGATGGGTCATTACCACAACATTTTTCACCTGATAAGAGAAAGAAATTTGCACTTAAAAGCAAACCATATTTGATCATAGCTAGTGCATTATATAAAAGAGGGGTGGATCAGGTTATTAGGAGGTGTGTACCAGAATTTGAGCAACCAGCAGTGTTACAAGAGGCACATTGAGGTCCAGCATGAGGTCATTTGTCTGGGGACATTACAGGAAAGAAAGTGTTACAAGCAGGTTTATGGTGGCCTACTGTGTTAAAGGATGCGCATGAGTATGCAAAAAGATGTGTGATTTGTCAGAAGATGGGCCAACCAAGCAATTCAAATCGGATGTCTGATCATCCGGTTTTACCATTGGATCCATTCCAAAAGTGGGGTATGGATTTTGTGGGCCCTATTACACCAATTACTCAGCGTGGCAACAGATATATTTTAGTAGCTACAGATTATTGTACAAAGTGGGTGGAAGCAGTGGCATTGAAAGATAATAAGGCAGCAAGTGTGGAAAAATTTCTTGATCATAATATTATGACCAGATTTGGTTGTCCTATTGAGTTGGTAAGTGACAGAGGTGCTCATTTCCTTAATGAAGTAATTTCAGAATTAACACGAACTCATTTGATTATGCATAAAATGTCTACAGCATATCATCCACAAGCGAATGGTCAGGCTGAAAGTATAAATAAAACATTAATGCGTATTCTTAAGAAGCTTGTGCATGACAATCAAAAAAATTGGGATTTATTACTGGACTCGGCTTTGTGGTCATTCAAAATAGCATTCAAAGTGACAACAGGGATGACTCCATTCCGACTCCTATATGGATTGGAGGCAGTGGTACCCATGGAATTTGTGGTTCCAAGTTTGCGAATCACAGCGGAAAGATGTCTCCTGATTTATTAGTTAAACACACAAGAAAATATTTTCTGTAGTTGGAAGAGGATGGTTTGGTAAGTGTGTACATTATTGAGGTAATTCAAAGACAAAGACAAGCTTGGGTGAATCAGAATGTGAAGTTTTTAAGTTACTTAAAGAAGGAGATTGGGTAATGGTGTATAATTCTAAGCTAGGACCACACCCGAGAAAGCTCACATTGAGATATCAAGGTCCATATTAGATTGTGCAAGATTTAGGGCAAGGAAATTTTCTATTGGCAGATGTATTTGGCACAAGAATGGAAAAACCAATCAATGGATTCCGGCTAAAAAAATTTCAAGGGAAGCCGCCACATTTGGATTGGTTATCTTCCAATGTAGTGCAAGTAATGGTTAAGCCTGAAAATCATATTACTAACATGTCTGATCACCGGAGCAAGAAGGCTTATTTATCTACATTTTCATCCTTGGTGACATGTTTCCTTGATTGTTGTTGGTCGAAAATGGCATTAAGCACGTTCATACGAATCCATTAGGGGATAGGTTATAATCAGAGGCTCACATTTTTGTTAGCAGTTATTCATTAGCATACAACGAAGAAGGAAGTGTTGGTGAATCGGACTGAAGTATTAGAGGAATATTCAGAAGCAGCAAGAGATGTAACTCAAGGCGCATGGACACTGATGATAGCAAGCAGCCAGCAACATCATGGATCAGTGTTCCTGGGTGGACATGCAAATAATGGAGGATACCAATTTTATTGTCCGTTGGAGAGTACAGTTCACCTGAACAAGGTAAGAGGGAGCAAGATTCAGGTTCAGTTGGACTCTCAAGTGAAATCAATTCTTTGTGTGAGTGTTAAGCAGCAAGTTGTATGGTGTCCGAAGGTTTTGTGGGAGCTTGTATGGTGGTGGATCAGAAAATGCAATGTGAAGGGGAGGAGATCTCAGTTAATTATTCTCGATTTGGGCATGAGCTTTAATGCAAATAATTGCACGTGTAGAATCACTTTTACTCATGGCATGGAAATGTGCATAAAGATGCGCCTAATGATTTTTAAGGTAACATATGCCCAAACATTATTTAGTTGCATGTGTTGGCACGTGATCAAGTACGTGAAGTTCTCAGCTCAGTGGCGATTTGAAATTTCACATTGTTTGTACCTGCGTTTTGCGTTTTATTTTATGGCTCCAACGGTGATGTTGGTCGTAGATTCTAGTGTGTCGTTGCAAGAGACAGCGGTGATGTGGGGGCATTGTAAAAGACAAGAAGCAGTGTCGCGTAAGGAGGTTTTGACAACAGAGGAGAGTGACAGCCTGCTTCACGATGAGGTGGAGGAGGTTTCAATACCATTTACCGCGATGAAGTTTATGCAGACCCTCATGGATCGGTTTACGGATTTCAATGTAGAGATTGATATACATTCTCCTATTAATGCGGTTTGGCTCCACAAGATAGGTTTACTACAGTTTGCAGTGTCATCGTGGGCACAATGGCGATGCAATTACTATGCCAAAAGTCAGCTCGAGATTCTTAAGAAGATGAAAGGATAGTTGACATTAGAGGTAAAGTTTTCACCTAAGTTAGTGGTGGAGGTGTTTAGACTACCAATATATAAGGATGTGGTTATTCCGAAATGTTCAGAGCAGTCATTGAGAAAAGAATTTGGCACAAGAGAAGGTGGAAGACAGTATTATATGATGAAAAACGCAGGATATGTGTGTCGGGAGCAGCTAAATTGGTATTTAGAAAGATTATGTTTTATTTATTAAGTATGACTACATGTCAAGAGAAAACTTTGCGCCATTAGCTCATGCTGAATCAAATGCTAGGGTAAGTTGGGCTCACTGTCTATACGAGCACATGCATGGTGAAATTTTTATGGGACATAGGCACAAAACATTATTGAACAGTCGTATGTCAGCGTATATGGCAGCACTTTTCCAGTTTGTATAGAAGACGGATAATCAGGGGCTGCCAAGTCCTAAGGAAACCAAAATCCCAGGTGATGAGTCAGGACTTCGGGGTCAAGTGGAGGTAATGGAGAAAGAAGTGGAAGGATCGCTGGCGATGTGTAGGGATTTGATGAAGGCGGGATATATGGCCCAAGAATTAGCAGTAGTTATGTAAACGCTTTAGACTGATTATGAAAAACTGATGCTAAATGATGATAGGTTATTGATGTTCCGAATAGTGCGGAGCAGCCAAAAGTAATAGATAAGGTATTTAAACTAACTAAAAAGAGAAAGTTAGAAGTGCAGTTGCAGGCAATGGAGAATAAACTGGGGGAAGAGGTTAAGCAACAATCAATATTGCAAACAGGTTTTGATGTATTGAGTATGAAGGAGAAAATGCAGGAAATTTTTGTTTTTTAGACTGTAAGGAGGAACAATTGAAAAAGTATGAACAAGCTAAAGAGTCTATTAATATAGAAAGTTATCAATTCTTACAGAAGCAGGTGCAACTACTTCAGGAAGAGGTAAACAAGAAAACGCAGGCATCGGAGGAATACACTCAACAAAGTCAAATGCAGTAGGTAATGGAGTTGTCAAAAGTGAAGCAGTCATTACAGGAGTTTGATGAGTGGAAGAGCACTATACAAGAAAAAATTAAAAACGAGATGAATGGGTTTTCTACACTGAATGCTAATTTGCAGATAGAAGTCGTAGTACTTAGATCTCAAATGGAAGCATTATTGTCACTAGAGAAACAAACATTAGAAAATGAGGATGTGGATTTTGATGCAGTTTTAATGTAAGAGTCGGATTTTGGAGTACTGAAGCAGCATGTGTAGAGATATGTTCAAGACATATGGAAGGTGGTTCAAGGTCGTTTGCAAAGTCTGTGTAGAACTCAGATTGAGCAAGTACAAAACTGTTTTGTTTCAAAGCATGAGAAGGATTTACTGCATATGGTTGAAGAATATCAAAAGCAGATTAATGAGCATGTGCAAACAATCAAAGAACTGCAAAAGAAATTGTGGGCAAAGAGATTTGGAGCAGAAAGTGGATGCAATAGTTGAGCAACAACAATTAGTTGATTCAATGGAACTGCAAGAAGCACAGAAAGGTAATGAGGAGGATGTGAAAGTCTTGCAAAGTCAAGAAGTTGGAACAGAGGAAGCTAACAGTCCTAAACAATCGATGGAAATAATATTATATGATCAAGGGATTGTAAATTCGGGTATGATTTTTTGAAAAATCCCCCACCGGGTTGTGCCAGGTGTTGAGGATGGAAGAATCTTGAGGATGAATAGCTAATATGAATTCTGAAAGTCTGCTAACTTAGATATTACTCAATCAGATGTTACTGAGTCGAAAATTTACTGAATTTGTATTTTCTTCCTTGGATTTTAACAGACAGTTATTTTTTCTTAGGTGCTGATGTCGCAATAAAGAGGGTAGATGTATTTCGTTCAGGAGAAGGAAGAAGGGGGTTAGGAAGGGGAAGAAGTGTCTCCAAGAGGGAGAGCGAAAGAAACCAGAAATGACAAGAAGAAAATATCTCCAAGAAGAAAAAATAAAGAAGCATCCTCAGAGAGAACAGCACTAGAAGAGAAAGAGACTCCATCTTGATTTCAGAGGCATATTTATCTATTTCGTAATGTATTTTCTATAGTTAGAAGTTTTACTAAACTTTTTTGTCATGTAATACCTGATGTAGAAGAACTCCATTGGAGTAACTTACTCATATACATTCAGCACAAGAATGAATCCTTGTCTATTTGAGTTATGTTCATTGAAGAGAGATTTTGTCGCAGTGTAATAGTGCTAACTCTGAAATCTATTGGAAGCATATTTTTTGTGTGAACTAGATCAGTGCTAAAGTTTGATTGTTCAGAAACAAGTAGAGATGTGTTGAATGCGAACCCCAACAACCGCCTCAAGCTAGAAACTATGTGATAAAGCCTGACTCTTCACCATACACCTCACCATGTCCATGAGTGACATGTTCTTTCATTCAGCAACTCCATTCTGCTGAGGTGTATATGGCACTATACACTGGTGTTTTATCCCACGTTCAACCAAAAATGCATTAAAATGAGAAGACATATATTCCCCCCCTTGATCAGAATGGAGGGTGCCCATTTTATATGCTGATAGATTTTCAACCAAAACCAAAAAAAAAATTTGCCTTCAATGGATATACCAATGCATGCCTAGAAAAATCATCGATGAAAGTCACGAAGTAAAGATAATTTCCAAAAGAAGGTTTCTGCATAGGACCACAGACATCACTATGTACAAGCTGCAATTTCTTAGTAGCCCAAATTGAACCATCTTTTGGAAAGGAAGAATGCTACATTTTACCCAAAATACAACCTTCACAAACATGTTTTCTGAGTGCCTCAAGTTTGGGCAAAGAGGACACCATTTCATATTTTTGTAGGCATAGCAAACTAGCAAAATTCAGATGACCAAAGTATGCATGCCAAATCTTTGCATCTGACATAGCCTGAGAATCATGTACTGCACATGCCAAATCATTTACAGATCTTTCATAGTCTATGAGCTTATACAGCCCATGACATAAAATGCCAGAAGCAATAATCACATTTCCATCTGACAGATCATGAACTCTACATCTTCATCAACAAATTTCACAACCAAGCCAATCTTGGTTAATGCAAAAACTGATAACAAATTTTTCTTGATCCCTGGCACAAACAAAGCATGTGACAAAGTGAAAGAACTACCATCAACAATAGTCAAAATGATCTTACCAACTCCCATAACAAGATAAGAGGATTTGTTGGCGCATGTAATAGTATTCCTTGTAGGGGCAAGCTCAAGTGAAGAGAAGAAACTGTGTTGCGAGGCTTCTGCAACAACCGTTCCAACCTCTTTCTTATTTGCTTCTTTGGCAACCATTTTTCGATAGTTCTTTATGATATGATCATTTCTGTTACAGTACTTGCAAAATAATTTCTACTTTTCTGATTTCTTTTCATCTTTGTCTTCCATCTTCGATTGTGCAGAATTAGCAAATTTTTGCTTACTAGTTGGAGAGCTCCATTTTCCTTTGCCCTTCTAACTAGCCAAGAAAGCTTGATCTGCAACACGCATAATGGACCTGTTTTGCTTGGACTGATCTTCCTGCAATAGAACAGAGACTAACTCATCAAATGACAAGGCATTTGGATTGCCTTTCATCATCAACCGAAGAGTAGAAGCAAAACCCCGATATGAATCAGGAAGACCATTCAAAACGGTCGACACAAGTGAGCTCTCTGTTATAACCTCATCAGCAGAAATCAATTGTTCCTTCAAGTCTTTGATCTTTGTTAGAAAACTATCCATAGAATCACCTTCATTCATGTGCTCACTCTCCAACTGTTTTCGGAGGTAAGCAACACGAGCCTCATTCCTAGCTTGGTACAATGTGGTAAGTGTATCCCAAGCATCCTTAGCTATTCTGCAAGAGCGAATGTGAGGAATAATGGCACGTTTGACAGACAAAGCTATCAATGCATGTGTCTAGGCATCTCTGCCATCCCAACAAATTTGCTCTACAGTAGGTGTTGCAAAAACCGTAGCACAAACAGGAATATGTAGAATATCATCATCTTTGACACCTTCTGCATCAACTTCAGTACCTACAGTTATAACAGTTGTAGGTCTGATAGGATGTTTTTCAACACCCTGCACAATGTTCCACAGCCCTTTTGCAACCAATACATGTTGCATCATATAAGCCCACGAGTAGTTGGTACCATCTAACTTATCCTCAACAGCCAACATAGGAAATACATGTTGGAAAGCAATGTTCTATTGATTTCAACAATTTTCCATTGGTCCATTTATTGTTCTATTGGTCAAGTTGTTCAAGTATGCCAGCATGTGTATAGTTTCTTGACACTCCCTTTACATGAAAGCAACACGGACGACGTGGCTAGATGAGACTCTCAAAACTGTGGTACGGTTTCAATCCTCGCTCAACGCGATCACGTGAAGAAATTTTATCAAAAGCTAAAAGCTATGGACAGCGAAACTTAGACGGCGATGGAGTCTTTTGGAATCAATTGCGATCGTATGTTTTTAGTTTGCTTTATTGAAACAATAGCTTTTGGAGAAGCTTTTCAAGGGACAAAGAATACTATATAAACACAAGCTTGGGCTCATTGTAAATCATCCTTCACCTAGTTTTCAACACAAGCCTTGTGCTTGGACCTCAATAGAGGTGGTGTTTCTTCTAGCACATGGGGCAGCCATGGTGCTAACTTGAAGCATGTTGAAGAGCAGCTATGGAGTTCTTCTTGGTGATTCTTCTTGGAGAAGATGAAGGGTGTGCTCACACTCTTGCTCATGGAGAGGAGGTTATCTCTTGTTCATGGAAAGAAGACTTGGTCATTAGCAGCTTGATGGTGAGGATCGCCATCTACATGTTGTAGTTGAAGATTGTCTTCTACATGAAGATTTCGGGCTACGTCAAAGACATTGGATGGTGGTTAACATAAGATTTACATCTTATGCTAAGTATTCAGGTACATATTCTCTTTATGCACACAGGTACTACTTGAAGTTTATGGAGGTAGTGACATCCATATCAAGAGGAGTCCTATTCAGCATAGGTACAAGAGAAACAGTACGTATATTCTTTATGCATATTTGGATGAGGTGTTTGAGAAGGTGTGTTCACATGAGTTTGAGGATTTCTAGCAGCAAACTTGTTAGCATTTATTGCTACTTTTTAAGTATGTTATCTTTTCACACACGTATCTGACTCAGGGTCTTCCATAGCCTAAGGTTAGATGAGGGTTTGTTGATCATCAGTTTCACATTGATCCTTCTTCTTTCAGTCACTCATATTTGCTCTTCTATAACCTATTAGCTCACACATCTCATGTATATTCAGATTTCTGCCCATACATTTGAATATGTTTGTTACATTTGTACATTCAATCTTCCATCTATTTTCATCACACAGAGTGGTTGAGAGTTTTGCTCCCACATTGTACATTGAACATTGGTATATATGATACTATGAGTAAGCGATGGCTTACGTAACACCTTACACATGTCATCTATTCTTTCTCTATCTTTGTCTCATCATTTGTATGATTAAGTTGTGGGATGTTCATGTTTTGTCAATATTGAAAGATTGCTAGATTCTATGTTGTATATACTAGACCTATGGAACCATGGACCTGTGATATGAGCCAAGGGCCTACCTCATTTCCAACATTTGGTATTAGAGCACTAAGGTTTTGGTTTCAAAGCTTTAGATCTTTGGCATCAATGCATTAAGGCTCATTCATATTCTCAGGTTTCTAGACAACATATGATTTAAAGGCATCTTCTAACATTTGACATTTGACATACACACTTAATCTAGATGAGTAGATATTTGAGAGTTAGGCAATTCAGTTACATGTGTATTCATCTATGTGGAGTATGAAGTTGATGATCTGTTAGCAGTCGAATATTTTTGGAAGAGTATGCAAATACTTTACAAAAGTATTGTTTGAAGAGCAAGACTTGATAAAGATAAGACTACTTCAAATTCAAGGAAGAACAATGGTTTAGAGAAGATGAAGAAATCAGATCGACATCAAATCACAGGTATCAATTTTTACTATCAGATTATCATTTGCAGGTCATGTCTTAGAAGAGCAGTTATGAAGAGATTTGAAGGTTTCAAGGAATGCTTTTATATGCTTTCATCATTTGAAAGTTAAAGGCTACATCAAAACAGGTATCTAGAGGTTTTTTTCTAGAGAGTTTTGAGAGATCTCTTTCATGACAAGAAAGCTCATCTAAGAAGACAAATTTGAAGATGGGATGAGTTTTGTTTTCAGCCAATTTTTTGTTGTAAGCTGGTTGGATATCAAGGTACAGATGTGATCTAGAGAAGGTAACTCTAGAAAGGTAATTCATCATTCAGACAAAAGATTGGTGAATTTAGTTGTTTCAGACATTTGAGGTAGAATTTTGATTCAGAGATATGAGGAGATGATAAAACATGTTTCTATATTCACTTCCATTTGTATACCATGTTTGTTTTGTCTCTTAGTCTTAGCATTAGAGGAAGAAAAAAGTTCATTTGAAGAGGTCAAGAGTGCTTGCTACTTCAAGATGAAGAGAAAAAAAGGTATGGAAGAGAAGTTTGAAGATGTTGACATCATCATCAGGTGGAAGAAAGATGCAGAAGAAGAAAGTCCATCATTTCCAAAAGAAAATGAAGACTTCCTTTTCTCATATATTTTCCATATACTTTTCCTATTTTATCCTCTACACCCAAAGACAAGTCTACGAGAACATCTTATGTGACGATAGTCTAAAGAAGAAGCAGTTTCTTGTTTTGCATTACACTTGGTCATGATTTAGTAGATTTGACAAAGAATTGCATTGAGAGAAAGAAAAGCAACAGAATTTGAAAACAACTTGTATATTTTGACTCATATGTATGAGTTATATATAATTTGAAGCTTTTGAGCAGGCAGCTTATATGTTCCCTCAAAGAATTCTTCGTGTGTCAATACAGAGCTACTTGGTATATGAGAAGTTGCAAAGAAGTATATTTCTTCTTTATCTAACTCTTGAGGTAAAAGAGTTTTTTGTAGCAGATATTGAAGACTTGGGTTGAGGTTTATGTTTGGAAAGGTTACCTCATATTCAGTATTTTCAGAAAACTTCAAAAAATTCAGATTGTTGATGTACAAGTCAATGGAGAATCTACTTTCTATGATTGTCTAGACTTTTGGATACATGTTTGTATTCAAAAAGGTGTTCCATCAGATCCTTTTACTTGATTGAGAAGTGGAGTTAGCCAAAAGAAAGTCAAGCAAGTACTATCACATTTCACCCGGGTAGAATATGAAAGTTATGAAGTATCAAACTTGCAGCTTTTGGAGTTCTCAAGGTGAGAAGTTTGTCCACTTATGTTTCAAGTAGGAATTGCAGATTCCTTGAAGGATTTGTTTGAAGAAAAGTTTTATAACTTTTTGAAAAGCATGGACACTTGGAGACATTCAAGTAAATAAATCAAACATTCAGGTCAATTGTTTATCATTTGTTTGTGTAAGGTTCTTAACATTGGAAGAAGTAAGTCAAAGATTCAGGTTCTATCAGATCTGTGTTGTAGAGAGATAGAAGAAGATACTTGTTATGTTGCAGAAGGTTATGAATCCTAAAGTGCTTTCAGCAAGGTTTTTATTGGATCAGCTAACCTTATTCTAGATTTTGGAAAGCTGAGGAATGACAGGAAAAGCTCTTGGCATATGCACAATGCTAATAAAAAGGGTTCAGAGATTTTGTTTCAGATACAGGTATTGATCACTGAACATCAAATTTATGAAGGAAGACGTTCCAGATTTCATAAAGTCTGATAGATTTGAAGAATATTGGATATCAGTGTTAAGTCATCCAGGGGGGTGATGAAACATGAAGACTTATTTTCAGCCATATGTGAAAGAATGCAGATTCATACCTACAGGTATTCCTATTTCAGGTATTCTTATATTTCCTTTGTCAGGTTCTCTTTATGTTCCAGCTTTGAAAGAAGAAGGAAGAAGAAGAATGTTTGGAGAAAGTTCCTGTTAGGATGTTCTTGTTCAGGAGAAGGTTCCAAAGTTCTATTGAAGAGAAGCTTGATATTTCAGAAAGGTATGTTTTAGAAGTGCACCCATATATGTTTATACCAGGTTCTCGATGAAAGAGATATGAAGGATTTAAAGGATGAAGACATGATGACATCATAAATTTTTTGATGAGACTCATATTTCAGTTGATTTCAGTTGATTTCAATTGAGTTGAGTTGAGTTGACTTGAGTACAGTTAGAGATGAACCAATAGTGTTCATAATACACTAAGTTGTGAGTAGTCAGTCACAAGTTCTAGAATTCAGTTCTTGATTTTGTTTAGTGTATTTACATGACACAATAGAAGTACGTTGAGAAACCTTTTTGGAAGGTAAATGCAAATATGTGGATCCTAGTGTATGTTTTCAGGTTTTTGAAGACAAGAGATAGCAGGTTCAGAGACAGTTCATGCTATATTTGTTGTCAAGCAGTGATTGCTTGATGAGTTCACTATTGGATATCTAGTTTGCATATTTTCTCAAGTATTATGGCTCATATTCAGCAAGTTCAGGTTTTTTGAAGGAAAGTCAAATTCAGTTTTGAAGAAGACTTTTTGAAGGTCAATTTGGGAGTACAAGCTTGAAGCTTGGGATAGTTTGCAGCTTGTGACAGGTTGTAGATCCAATTCACATTGTACCAATATGACATTGTAGGGGGGACAGTTGGAAAGCAATGTTCTATTGATTTCAACAATTTTCCATTGGTCCATTTATTGTTCTATTGGTCAAATTGTTCAGCTATGCCAGCATGTGTATAGTTTCTTAACACTCCCTTTACATGAAAGCAGCACGGACGACGTGGCTAGATGAGAGCACTCTCAAAATTATGGTACGGTTTCAATCCCCGCTCCACGCGATTGCGTGAAGAAATTTTATCAAAAGCTAAAAGCTATGGACAGCGAAAATTAAACGGCAAGGGAGTCTTTTCAAATCAATTGCGATCGTATGCTTTTAGTTTGCTTTATTGAAATAATAGCTTTTGGAGAAGCTTTTCAGGGACAAAGAATACTATATAAACACAAGCTTGGGCTCATTGTAAATCATCCTTCACCTAGTTTTCAACACAAGCCTTGTGCTTGGACCTCAATAGAGGTGGTGTTTCTTCTAGCACATGGGGCAGCCATGGTGCTAACTTAAAGCATGTTGAGGAGCGGCTATGGAGTTCTTCTTGGTGATTCTTCTTGGAGAAGATCAAGGGTGTGCTCACACTCTTGCTCATGGAGAGGAGGTTATCTCTTGTTCATGGAAAGAAGACTTGGTCATTAGCAGCTTGATGGTGAGGATCGGCCATCTACATGTTGTAGTTGAAGATTATCTTCTACATGAAGATTTCGGGCTAGGTCAAAGACATTGGATGGTGGTTAACATAAGATTTACATCTTATGTTAAGTATTCATGTACATATTCTCTTTATGCACACAGGTACTACTTGAAGTTTATGGAGGCAGTGACATCCATATCAAGAGGAGTCCTATTCAGCATAGGTACAAGAGAAACAGTACATATATGCTTTATGCATATCTGGATGAGGTGTTTGAGAAGGTGTGTTCACATGAGTTTGAGGATTTCTAGCAGCAAACTTGTTAGCATTCATTGCTACTTTTTAAGTATGTGATCTTTTCACACACGTATCTGACTTAGGGTCTTCCATAGCCTAAGGTTAGATGAGGGTTTGTTGATTATCAGTTTCACACTGATCCTTCCTCTTTCAGTCACTCATATTCACTCTTCTATAACCTATTAGCTCACACATCTCATGTATATTCAGATTTCTGCCCATACATCTGAATATGTTTGTTACATTTGTACATTCACTCTTCCATCTATTTTTCATCACACAGAGTGGTTGAGAGTTTTGCTCCCACATTGTACATTGAACATTGGTATATATGATACTATGAGTAAGCGATGGCTTACGTAACACCTTACACATGTCATCTATTCTTTCTTTATCTTTGTCTCATCATTTGTATGATTAAATTGTGGGATATTCATATTTTGTCAATATTGAAAGATTGCTAGATTCTATGTTGTATATACTGGACCTATGGGACCATGGACCTGTGATATGAGCCAAGGGCCTACCTCATTTCTAACAATATATCACTGCACCAAATGGGCATAATGCCCTTAGTGATGCCATGTGGCATCTATGCCATCGCACCCAAGAGGGTGTACATCCATGACATGACACTGTTCCATCAGGCTTACACTTAAGTTTGTAGACCCACTTAGTTCCAATGGCATTCTTGCTAAAGACCAGGTATCATTTTTCATTATAACATCATATTCAGATTGCATAGAAACCATCCAATTTCCTAAATTTTGTGCTTCATCAAACAAAACAAGCTCATTCTCATCACAAAAACTAGAGGCATCCACAGCATAGCAATCTGATGCAAAAGAGGAACTATGAGAGCCTGAATGAGTACGATATGCTAGAGTTTCATCTAATTTACTATCATGTAAATCTTGCACCAACCATTTTGGCATAGTTTTTTCCTCCTCAATATTAGCTCTCTCATAGAAAAGCGCATCATGCAAATTTGCATCAGAAATGGAATGATCTACATCATCACATGAAACCTTTAAAGGCTGAGAAGTTACCTCATTAGGACCAGCACTAGACTATCCACGTGTAAGAAGAGGCAGCAAAGTAGCATACATGTCTTTGGAGCTAAAGATGTCCCTTGGTACATGAAAGTCATGGGTGAATAGCATCTTCCACAAAAACAACATCACGGCTAAACAAAATGCGTTTATACTATGGATGATACAAATGATAGCCTTTCCTTTCAAAACTATACCCAACAAAAATACATTTCTCTGCTTTATCATCCAATTTCCTATGTTATTGTTTAGGCACTAATGCATATGCCAAACAACCAAAATCCACAAGTGAGCAACAGATGGCTTGTGACCATGCCAAGCCTCATATGGAGTGATAGACTACAATGCTTTAGTGGGACACCTGTTAAGTACATATGCTGCACATATGATAGCCTCAAGCAAGAAAACTATGTGGTAAAGCTTGACTCTTGACCATGTCACGAGGAAGGAGATAAGGAAGAGAGCTCACACACACACTCTCACTCTCAAGGAGAAGCACACACACAGATTGAGGCAAGGAAGAATGATCTTCTTCTTCTTCTTCTTCTATTACATAAAAGGAATGTACGAGAATGACCTAAAAACAAGAATACAACAAGTGCAATATATAAACATCAGTACATAAGGAAAAACCTAATATCCGCGAATGAGTGAGCTGGCAAGAAACAAATGTACCATCACTCTCAGTAGATAAATCTAATAATGCTCAATGAAGTATCCCTGACATATATCGGTATGACCACTATACATGTCAGAGAACCGAAAAACTGGTACGTGTCATCCGATCATCACATGTTGAGCTTGATATCTCAACAGACCATACACCTAACCGTTTCCATGAGTGACCTATTCTTCCATTCGACAACTCCATTCTATTGAGGTGTATACAGCACTATAAACTGATGTTTTATCCCACCTTCAGCTAGAAATGCATTAAATTCAGAAGACATACCCCCCTCCCCCGATTAGAATGGAGGGTGCCCATTTTACATGATGATAGATTTTTCGCCAAAACTAGAGATTGTTTAAAGCACATAAACACTTCGCACTTTTCTTTCAATGGATATACCCATGCATGCCTAGAAAAAGCATCGATGAAACTCACAAAGTAAAGATAGTTCCCAAAAGAGGGTGTCTACATAGGACTAGAGACATCACTATGAACAAGATGTGATTTCTGAGTAGCTCAAACTGAACCATCTTTTGGGAATGAGGAACGTTGCATTTTGCCCAAAATACAGCCTTCACATACATGTTTACTAGGTGCCTCAAGTTTGGGCAGAGAGGACACCATTTCAGATTTCTGCAGGCGTAGCAAACTAGCAAAATTTAGATGACCAAAGTGTGCATGCCAAAGCTTTGCATCACTACACATGCCAAATCATTCATAGATTTTTCATAGTCTATGAGCTTAGATAGCCCATGACATAAACTACGAGAAGCTATAATCACATCGACATTTGAAAGATCATGAATTGTACATCTATCATCAACAAATTTCATAACCAAGCCAATCTTGGCTAAAGCTAAAACTCATAACAGATTCTTCTTGATCCCTGGCACAAATAAAGCATCCAACAATGTAAAAGAACTATCATCAGCAATAGTCATAACGATCTTACCAACTCCCAGGATAGAATAAGAGTAGTTTTGGTGCATGTGATAGTATTCCCTGTAGGGCCCGGCTCGAATGAAGTGAAGAAACTGCACTACAAGTTAATATGTTTGGTTGCCCCACTATCAAAGTACCAAACATCTGAGTCTACTGCAGACATACACTGTAAGTGACTACACTTTGAAAATCAAAAACATATGTGAGTCACTTGCATCTATTGGCATGAATGTAGATGATGATGATGATGATAAGGTGGAAGTGTGTCTTCATGGTTTAGAAGCTGCACATAAGCAGTTCAGAACTTCTATACATACCAGGGAAAATATTTTGAATTTTGTTGATCTAGTATCCATGCTGATTATTGAAGAAAAGAATCTTGGTGAGGATTCAAACTCCCAAGGAAAACCTAGTTCAGAGCAGGTATTCTACTCTAGAAGAGGAAGAGGCAGAGGTAGAGGCTTCGAAAGTGGTATAGGATAGCTCTGAGGCAAGGGAAGCCAAAGAGGTCGCATAAATTTCCAAAAAAATGATTCAAGTAATGACAATAAAGGATGCTAGAATTATGGTAAACATGGACACTTTGAATGTGATTGTAGGTTGAAGAATCAAAATAATAGAAGGCAGCAAAACAACTAAGCATCCACAAGTGCAAATGACTCTGAGAAGCTGTTCATGGTTCAACCTCATATGATGAATATGATGTTTTCTGATGTTTCAAAATCAAATGGTAATGTTTGGTATGTTGCTTCAAGTGCTTCAAATCACATGAGCAATCATGCAGAATCGTTTAGAACTTTGTAGAAATTTCTAGTTCTTGGATATGTTGAAACAGGTGATGACATAGCACACCCTATCTAGCATACACGAAACATAGCATTGTCTATGGAGGATGGGAAGGTAAAACATCTTGTTGATGTGTTGCATATTCCAAATATCACAAAGAATCTGGCCTCTGTTGGACAAATGGTTGACCAGGGACTACAAGTCAGGTTGTTGGAACTCAAGGTCAAGCACAAGCATGGAAGCACATCAGAAAGGTGGAGACACACAAGAAGAAGGAGCAAGTAGGGAGCTCCAAGAAGTGTATGTCAAATCTTCAGAAGAAATCCCTACAAAAATAGTGATTTTCATCACTAAAAACCATTGTAAATACCATTTTCTATTTTTATAACTCCATTTTTTTTAAGCTGAGGAGTCCTCGAGCTTGAGGAGTATTAGAAGTACCATCGTACCAATTTTCATAATTTTTAGACTTCATTTGAGCCCTCAAATAAGCCCTGGAACCTAATTTTTAACTAGGCCGGACACTAGGTCTGGACATGGCCAAAACTACTCAAAAAACTATAAAAAGAGCTAGAGAGCTCATTTTTGAGGTTAGCTTGTTAGAGAATAGAGCTTTTGTAAGAGAACTCATTTGCAATCGAAGATTTCCATTGTTCCTCTCTTTGATCTTACTTTGTGCGCGTGTGTGTATGTGTGTGCATGTTCGTGTGCTTTCACTCTCACACTTGTGCTTTCACTTGCTCGTGGTCTTCATACCGATCCTCACGTCTCCGCGGATTGACAAGTAAAGGAGGTGGTGCTTACGCTTGAGCTACACCAAATTTTCGCGCCGTTGCCGGGGAGAGAGCTTTGAGGACGAGCGTTGTGATGGTAAGATCGTAGATTTGCGACGTTGGAAGGTAAAAAAATATGTCATTTCTGTAATTTTCTGATTTTTTTCTTCATCTTCTTCATCATCATCATCTCCAACTTCTTCCATCTTCTTCTTCATAGAAATTTCTTGTTTTTTAGTGCATTTTCACCATTTTCATACCATTTTTCATGCATTATTGTGTGGGAAGGAGTTAGGAAGTGCAAGGGAGAGCAAGCGCCTGTGTTTTTCATGATTTTCTGCTCATACGAAGCTCGCCATTGCTCGGCGCTCAAAAATCCGAAGTTCCCACCAAAAAACGCGATTCTGTGATGAAAATCGTGATTCTTTGAAAATTCAAATTTTTATTGAAAATCGCGATTTTCTGTTTCCCGCCTAAAAGCTTGCTGAAAGAATCACAATTCTGTGGTCATTCTCAGAATCGCGATTCTGTGGTGGTGCTCAAAATCGCGATTCTCACAAATCACGATTTTCAGCCAAAAGTGCCTGTTTGCCTGTTTTGACCCCCAGGAGCCTGATTTGACATAACTTTTTCATCCAAAGTCCATTTTTTGAGCTCTATAGCTCGTTGGAAAGCTCGTTTCGAATCCTACACGGCCTCAACTATTTTTTATAAGAATAACGTGTTGATTTTTAGATAGGAAAATTTGAAGGTGGGCTTCAAGTGGGACTAGGAAACCAAGGGGGCTCCAAAGGATTTTTGAACCTTACCAAGGGGAAATTTTGGACTCTTAGCCAAAGCTTATGAACCTGAGATCTGGTAGACACCTAGGCAAGGATAGACAAAGCATTAGATCTTCTCAGTCTAGTGTCAACCATACAGTTAAGTCTTGGGCACAACAACTAAGTGGTTGTCCTTACGTACCCAACACTGACACAAGTGACTCTGAAATGTCTTTTAGCATGGGGAAACCAGCAGGTGGCTCAAGAACTGCCCATCTACAAACACCAGAAGGTCCCTATAAGACACAATTGGAATATATTCGGACCAACCGATTAGGTGCTCGCATCTATGAGGATGGCCTGAGGCGATCAGTGGTTCAACTCAAAAATCCAGATCAACCCTTTGGACTTGAACACCCGGTGGTCAAGTTCAAAGAGGGTTCATACATTGATAAGGAAGGAACCATGTATGTGGTCACCAACCTACCAGATAGGACCAATGAGTTTGGAAATGTCATTCATGAGAATGAGATAAGAGACCTAGAACAAGGAAATGTAGGACAAGGACCCCAGACGCCTAGAGGTAAGTCAGTTTTGACCAGAGTGATCACTCCAGATTCGATCCCTCAAGACAACAAAAGCATAGAATTATTCTTGAATAGAGAAACGGAGGAAGCCTTTTGGAGATTCAAACCAGATCAACCTAGCCAACTGGGCATAGTCATCATCTATGAATTCAAAGATCCTGAGATACCAGGCAAAGTTGTCTACCTGGATAACACATCAGAGAAAATGTTCTTGGTAACAGAACATGATAGACATGTTGGTGCAGACCAATCACCAATTGAAGGCTTGGAAGATCAAATGATGAAGGAAGAATCAATTCCTAAAGTGTGGAAGAAGATTACATTCAGAGGACAAGAGAAGTGTACACATATGTACATTAGTATAGTCATAGATGACTTAGATCTTTTGTTTAGTAAGAATTATGTACAAAATTATCTATAAATACTTTGAGAAAAGTCGGGGCATGTATGAGAGCATATGTGACAATAGTTAGAATCAAAATTTGAGGAAGTTAGAAGTCATGAGAAAGAGGAAAGTGATTTTGAGTTAGCTCTCATCACTCAGTTGTATTTCTTCTGAGTAAAGAAAAATATTTGCGCTCGATGTTTCTGCGTGTTCTCCTTCTAGAGTAGATCAATTGTGAAATGCTTTTGTACAAGTCTAAGTTGAGAGTTGCTTGACCTCTGTGCAAAGTTTTAGCTTCCAATTGTAATCAGGCTGAGTGAATTAAGTGTAGGAACATTCATATGTGAAGTGTGTTCACTGGTTCCTAAAACAGGCGCAGATTTCGAAGTCAATGTTTTGGTCATTTCTCCTAGCACAGTTTAAAGTTTTGCATGAGTGAGGGCTTAATCTTTAAGTTGGAAGATAAGCTACTTATGTCTAGAAGCATTTTGTAAAACGGGTTCTATTCAAGGAGAACCAAGTCTTAAAAGTTACAGGTGTAAAGTCGACTGTTCTGGATAACAGTTTCTGACATAGGTAACTTGAGAAGTTGATTTCTCAAGTTATACTTAATCTTTTGAAGAGATTCAACTTGGAGTAGATGCGCAATCTCTAGGAGATACTTCGTACAAAGTTTCATCAAAAACTTTACACGTTTGATAGGTCAATGTGAAGAAATAGTGCAGCAGACTTTTCTGTGTTTCATCTTCTTCACAGATTTGTTAATCTTTTGATAATTAGCAATTGATCCTCTAAATTAGTGGAGTGTTTGACTTATTCTTGGTATAGAGGTGCTCTAATCACAAGAATAAGTTGTTCTTTTGGAGATTAACATTCTCCATCAGTGATATCAGAGCAGGAGACATCAAATTGAGGAAAGGAGGATCCCGACTGCTGCAGATTCAAGAAATTCAACACTTGAAGGACTAAGAAGTGAAAGCTTGGAGTCAAAGCTTGAGGAGCAGACTATTTGACATCAAGAAAGGCAAAAGGAGTTCAATTCGAAGTAAAGGTACATACATTGTTTGTAAAGCTTGAAGATTTCAATACACAGGTGGATACAAGATGGGAGAAAGCTTGCAGATTGATAAGCTAGATAGGGAGAACTATCCAGCATGGTCCATGAGGATGGAAGCACACCTCATGAGCAAAGATCTTATATCATTTATTACAGGAGATGAAGAAAAACCTGAGTTTGCAGATCCAAGTATTCCTACTAGGGAAGAACTTGCAATGTTGAAGACTTGGATGAGAAAGGATGCTCAAGCAAGGAGTATCATCTACATGGCTGTAAATGATTATCTTTTACCTCACATCAGAGGTTTGGAAAGTGCCACAGATGTTTGGAATGCCTTGGAAGAGCATTTCCAAAATACAACTAAGTCAAGGAAGTCCTCACTATGGGCTGAGTTCACAACCTTCAAGAAGAAGAGTTCACAATCAATTTCAGATTATGTGGCAAGGATGAAAGATATTGCAGATAGCTTGGGAGCAGTGGATGAAGATATTGAAGAAGAAAAGTTGGTAAGACAAATACTTACAGGTTTGAGAGGAGATGAGAAGTGGAAGCCTTTTATATTGTCCATAGAATTGTCACTAGATCACTTTACTCCTGATCTTAATCAATTGCTAGGACACATGCTAACCTTTGAGCAGGATCTTAAAGGAGACAATGATAGAAGTACAAGTCAAGCTATGTACTCCAAGGACAAGAAAAAGAATGGCAAGGGAAAGCAATCAAATGATGATGAAGGGAATTCAAATCAAGCTAACTTCACAAAAGGAAAGACAAATTTCAGAGGTAAAGGTAGAGGAGGTAAGAACAAAGATAATGCTAAAGCTTGTTGGATTTGTGGTAGAACAAATCATTTGGCAAATGATTGTTGGTATAATAATCAAAATGGTGGAAGCAATAGTCAGAATTATAACCAAAGAGGTAGAGGAGGCAGAAACCAAAGAGGCAATTTCAGAGGAAGAGGAGGTAGGACATCATATGGTAGAGGAGGTGGAAGAAACTTCCAATCTCAGTCCTACAACAATAATTATTATAATTATGCATCAGATCAGAAGGATGACATGACTCTTATCTTGAATGCAACTCATGAATCAATGGGAGAAGATCAAAGAGTGTTTTATATTGACTCAGGGTGCAGCAACCATCTGAGTGGGAATCTATCCTTGATGACTGATATGGAAGCAAGGGTGAATGGACATACAGTTCAAACAGGTGACAATACTAAACATAAAGTGGAGAGCATTGGATCAGTGAAGACAAAGAGTGGAAGTACACTTCTGAGCAAGGTACTTTATGTTCCTACTATTCCTAAAAATCTGATAAGTGTAGGGCAAATTGTGGAGAAAGGATATGAGGTAAGATTCACAAATGATGGTGTTTATGTACAAGATCCAAATCAGGGATATAGAAACATAATTGCAGGTAAAAAGGAAGGAAGATTGTTCACTCTCAAAGTCCAAGGTAATGTGGGACATGCATTATTTACCTATGGAAGTCAAAAGGTATCTGAATTAGACCTATGGCATAAAAGGCTAGGTCATTTCAATGAGAGAGCTATAAAGGAGATGTCAAAGAATCAGGTGGTGCTTGGATTGCCAAATATTGAAGGGCAACATATGGTGTACAAGTGTGAAGCTTGTCAATTAGGTAAAGCACATAAGAGTTCTTACAACAAATCAGGGTACAAGTATTCAAATATGCTTGAATTGGTTCATACAGATGTATGGGGACCCTCAAGGGACTATAGCATAAATGGATCCAGATATTATGTGTTGTTTGTTGATGATGCAACCAGGTGGATTACTTTGTATGTAATCAAGGATAAATCAAAAGTTTTCAAGACATTCAAACATTTTCATGTCTATGCAGAAAGGATCACAGGACAAAAGCTAAAGAGGTTAAGATCAGATGGAGGGGGAGAGTATTTCTCAAAAGAGTTTGATGATTATTTGTGGAATGCAGGTATCAAAAGAGAAGTAACTTGCAGGTACTCCCCTCAACAGAATGGAGTAGTAGAAAGGAGGAATAGAACTCTTGTAGAGTTTGCAAGAGCCATGATGAAGGAAAAGAATTGTCCAAATTACTTATGGGCAGAAGCCATTAACACTGCAACATACCTTGTGAATAGGTTGCCTTGCAAAGCTTTGGATGGAGGAACCCCTTATGAAGCATGGTGGGGTAAGAAGCCTAGTCTTGATCATTGTAAAGTATTTGGATGTATTGCATATGCTTATGTTCCTTCACAATTAAGACATAAGCTAGAACCAAAAGCAGAGAAGTATGTGTTTATTGGATATGATGATAGACAGATGGGTTACAGATTGTGGAGTCCATCCACAAAGCAATTTCTTGTTACTAAAGATGTGACATTTGATGAGCAAAATATGTGGTATACAGGGTCACCAAATGAGTATACAAGTGTTGAAGAAATTCAAAGGAATGGAAAGGCAAAGGTAAAAGTTTGTGAAGAAATTGTTGATGAAGTTGACTCTAGATGTAGAGTGCAGGATCATGTAGAAGAAGGGCCAAGATTTGATCCAGAATCAAATGAGGCTGAAACTTCAAGAAGTGCAGAAATCAGAAGATCTACAAGGGAAAGGAAAGAACCTATAAGGTATAGTTATGATACATCTTTCCTAACAACAAAAGATTATGCCTACATTGTTAAAACAGAAGAAGATCCAACCACTTATGAAGAAGCCAAAGGTAAACAGAATTGGGAGAAGGCAATGCAAGAAGAGTATGATGCTCTACTTGAAAATGAAACTTGGGAACTAGTACCAAGACCAAAGAATCAGAAGGTCATTGGATGCAAGTGGGTATATAAAACAAAGAGGTTTGCAGATGGTAAGGTGTCTAGATATAAGGCTAGACTTGTGGTCAAAGGTTATGCCCAAACTTATGGGGTAGATTATGATGAAACCTTTAGTCCTGTTGCTAAGATGTCTACAATTAGGACATTGATTGCTATTGCTACTTGCAAGGGATGGAAATTATCACAATTGGATGTGAAAAATGCATTTCTAAATGGATACATTGCAGATGAAGTATATATGGAGCAACCAGAAGGCTTTATGGAATCAATTGGATCAGATTATGTGTGTAAGCTCAAGAGAGCTTTATATGGGTTGAAGCAAGCCCCAAGAGCTTGGAATTACAGATTGGTCAAGTTCTTGAATGAATGTGGATTTCAAGCATCAAAGGCAGATAGTAGCTTGCTAGTGAAGGCAAGTGAAAATGGATACATTTACATGTGCATTTATGTTGATGATATTATTGTTACAGGAACAGATGCTCAAGGAATCAATGAACTCAAGAAGCAAATAGAGAAGGAGTTTAAGATAAGTGACTTGGGAAACTTATCTTATTTTCTAGGAATGCAGATTGTGTATACTCAACATGGAGTATATGTTTCACAAGAGAGATATTTGAAGAATCTACTAGTCAAGTTTAACATGGAAGATTGCAAGACCTCAACCACACCATTGGAGGTAAATCATAAATTAAGCAGGTATGGAGGTGAAGAATTCAATGACATGAAGAAATATCAGAGTTTGGTAGGTAGTCTAATCTATGCTACCTTGACAAGGCCAGATCTATCATATGCAGTAGGTGTGTTGTCACAATTTATGCATTGTCCAAAGAAGACTCATTGGATTGCAGCCCAAAGGGTACTCAGATATATCAAAGGAACCCTAAGTGAAGGTTTGTATTATGGTTTCACTTCTGACACAAGAATCAAAGTGTTTAGTGATGCAGATTGGGCAGGTGATTCAGATGATAGAAGGTCTACTCATGGATATCTTTGTTATGTTGGAGATAAGCTAGTTTCTTGGTGTTCAAAGAAGCAACACACAGTTGCTTTATCATCCACAGAAGCTGAGTATAAGGGAATGGTAGAAGCTGCAAAGGAAGTGATATGGTTGAAGACCTTGATGAAAAGTTTTGAGACTGATCATAGTACTCCAATAATTTTTGGAGACAATATGAGTTCTTTGTATTTGGCAGCTAACCCTGTTTTTCATGCCAGGACTAAGCATATAGAGATTCAGTATCATTTCTTGAGGGAAAAGGTACTAGATAAAGAGATTGAAGTGATGTACACTCCAACAAAAGAACAAGTGGCAGATATGATGACAAAAAGTCTGGATGGACCTAAGTTACAAAGGTTCAAAGACATGGCAAGTATAAAGAAGACAGAGAAAACCTCAATTGATGATTGAGGGGGAGCTGTTGGTGCAGACCAATCACCAATTGAAGGCTTGGAAGATCAAATGATGAAGGAAGAATCAATTCCTAAAGTGTGGAAGAAGATTACATTCAGAGGACAAGAGAAGTGTACACATATGTACATTAGTATAGTCATAGATGACTTAGATCTTTTGTTTAGTAAGAATTATGTACAAAATTATCTATAAATACTTTGAGAAAAGTCGGGGCATGTATGAGAGCATATGTGACAATAGTTAGAATCAAAATTTGAGGAAGTTAGAAGTCATGAGAAAGAGGAAAGTGATTTTGAGTTAGCTCTCATCACTCAGTTGTATTTCTTCTGAGTAAAGAAAAATATTTGCGCCCGATGTTTCTACGTGTTCTCCTTCTACAGTAGATCAATTGTGAAATGCTTTTGTACAAATCTAAGTTGAGAGTTGCTTGACCTCTGTGCAAAGTTTTAGCTTCCAATTGTAATCAGGCTGAGTGAATTAAGTGTAGGAACATTCATATGTGAAGTGTGTTCACTGGTTCCTAAAACAGGCGCAGATTTTGAAGTCAATGTTTTGGTCATTTCTCCTAGCACAGTTTAAAGTTTTGCATGAGTGAGGGCTTAATCTTTAAGTTGGAAGATAAGCTACTTATGTCTAGAAGCATTTTGTAAAACGGGTTCTATTCAAGGAGAACCAAGTCTTAAAAGTTACAGGTGTAAAGTCGACTGTTCTGGATAACAGTTTCTGACATAGGTAACTTGAGAAGTTGATTTCTCAAGTTATACTTAATCTTTTGAAGAGATTCAACTTGGAGTAGATGCGCAATCTCTAGGAGATACTTCGTACAAAGTTTCATCAAAAACTTTACACGTTTGATAGGTCAATGTGAAGAAATAGTGCAGCAGACTTTTCTGTGTTTCATCTTCTTCACAGATTTGTTAATCTTTTGATAATTAGCAATTGATCCTCTAAATTAGTGGAGTGTTTGACTTATTCTTGGTATATAGGTGCTCTAATCACAAGAATAAGTTGTTCTTTTGGAGATTAACATTCTCCATCAAGACATGCATATACTTGGAAGAGTGAATTGATCTTCCCTCCACCAAGATCCAATGTGTCCCATGGCCTCCAAGGAGTGGGATCATCCCAAGATCATGAAGCCCAGAGAGAAAGAAATAGAGAGAGACCTGAGGTAAATTTTGCACACACTATGGGCAGAAATAGATCAGGATTTGAAAATGAAAGACCTGAAAGAGAGAGACATCAAGCACATAGGCAACACAGAGATGAACATGATTTTCCATTGCCTAGACCCCGAGAGCACCCAAGAACCCTTAGACCCACTCAAGTGATCAAGGCAATGAAGAATTACTTCGATGGGACAGGAGATCCTTATGATCATGTGGCCGAGTTCAAACAAGTGTTAAGAGCTGAACAGGTTGAGGATTTGTTCACCCAGTACGAGGCATTTGGTTTGACTCTTAAGGGCACTGCCCTAGCTTGGTTTCAACCACTGAGTAGTCAAAACTATCGCGATATAGGTCAACTGCTAGATGAATTCATTGTAGAATTTTCCAAGAGTGGTATCAGGCATAACACATCATCTTTGATCCACAGTTTCAAGCAGACACCACAAGAAACAGTGCGACTAGCAGGAAGAAGGTTCAGACAGTACTTAGAAAGATGCCCTGCTCCAGAGTTACCCACACCAGCCAAACAAGTGGCTTTGTTCTTAGATGGCTTACTGAGCACAAAGTTAAGATCATATGTGTACTTGAAAGAGCCTAGATCCATAGAAGAGTGTGTGCGAACATGCATTGACATAGAAGACAACTTGGGTGAGGAGTTAGGACTATCCAAACTCTATCAAGGATCTGATAGTTCTACTAGTCATACTTCGAGAATCTCCACGGAAATAGATGAGATAGCTGAGCAAGTTGCCAAGAAGTTGGGAGTCCAAAATAGAAGGAATGCTCCATATTGCACTATTGAGAGAAAATACACAAACCACATGGCTCAAGATTGTCCCTACAATAGGCAGGCTGTTAGACAAACTGTTTTGTTTTGGACTCCAAGTTGTCCTCTCCAATCATGAAGTAACAAAGAATCAACAAATCATCTTTATTTTGTCAATCCTAGGAATATCCACAAGACCACAGCCCCTTCAAGATAATAGATTCAAGGAAATAAGAGATTGATGGCTGGATTGCTGAGAGAAATTGAAGATGAAGAGAAAATCTTGAGTTTACCATAACTAAGGCAAAATCTCCATCATTTTCCATGTTCTTTATGTCAAAACCATGCCATTTCATTAGCAGAATACAAATATGAACTCAAAACTGAAAAATATCACCTGAATCACAAAGACGAGACAATCGCGATTCTGTATCAACAGACGATTTTCACAATTTTGGAACTTCCTTCAGTCCTTTCCACTCATTTACAGCAATAGGTCTCTCTCTTCATACAACTTACTCAGTAATACACAAATATGACTCACAAATCTCCATGTTTAAGCAAGAGACAAGCTCACACATCAAAGGATTTACACTCAACAGGAGAAAACACGATTTTGCAGAAACTCTTTCTTCTCTATTGATAGCTTGAGCAAATGGCTAACCAACCTCTCCAAAATAGAGAAAATTGACTTATATACATTTTCAAGTGTCCCTTTTCACACTTGAAATTAGGTCTTTTTCTCTAATTTTCTAAAAAATGCTATCTAAGAGTTTCTAAAAATTCTACAAAAATTACATGAGATCCTCAACCACATAAGGAAGACTCTTCCTTATTTTTACAATCATTGCATAAATATTTTACAAGTTTTTTTGACTTTTTACTAATTTTTTACATCAAAAATGCTCTTCTAAAAATACACCTTCCAACATCCTTCCCCTCCTAAGCCTTTCGGCTCCTGACGAAAGATTTTCTTATGTGAGCTCAGCTTTATTTCTTCTTCCTTTGATACACTTGTGACACCAAATCATGGCTCTTCCTTTCTGTGACATTCAAATTATTGACCATTTCAAATAAGGCTTTCCTCCATTGTACTGCAGCTTCAGGCTTATCTATGACATCCTTCTTCAAATATTCTGTGTAAGCAACTTCATAGGCAGTAAGTCTTGCTTTTGTAACAACTGATAGGTTTCCAAAAATCTCTGACTCCCTCTCAAAAAACCCATAATCAAAGGCATCCTCAAAAATCTGTAAGTAATGGCTACCCAAAAATATAATTCTGCTGTAGTAGGCCATTAAGCAAATCCTGTCTGGTGTCTCACTCAAATCAAACAAAAGAGCATCTGTTGGCGAATTAAAACCTATGTAGTTCAAAATTCTGATATCTGTATCAGTGTAGGTCTCTATACAGGCTAGAATCAATCTCATTATTCTGACAAGTAATATACAGGCTGGATCATTAACATCTTTATATGTTGTTAAAACTGACTCAGCAGTATTCACCATGTAATTTTTTGTGGGCCAAGTGCCTGCCTTTGGACCTGCTATTTTTGGAAAATTCAGCCATTTTGCTGGAATCTGCCCTGTTTTTCTCCTTTCCCAAAAAACAGTCCATTCTCTTCTTCTGGCAACTGGACAATAGGCTGGGTTGATCTTTAAATTCAAAGGTGCCTCTTTCCAGATTTTCCTACATTCCTTATTGGCATCCAACCACTTATTTCTCCATTTAGGATTTGCTCTTTCAAATAACTCCTTCGTGACATTAATATCTTCTTCATACTCAAGGTATTTGTTCGGAGATAGCCCTACTCTGGCTAATTGATAATTCTTTATACTCTCCAAAATCATACAAAAAGGTATTCCCAATCCATCTGCAGCCCAATGATGCTGATCTGGATTAATGCCTTTATTTAGAGCAAAGGTAACTATTTGATCTTCATACTCATCATGCATTTTTCTGATAAATTCCATTCTTGACTCTCTATTAGTCAATAATTTCTGTACAAAATCTTCAGAATATTTTTCCTCTGTTTCTTTGGCTGCTGGTTCCTTGTTCTCTTGTTCCCTGTCAAAATCCCCTGTTTCATATTCCCTGTTGTCTGTATCTTCTGCCTGTACTTGATCTTGAATTTCTTCTGGAACTTTTGATTTCTCCAACTGTTTCTGTAATTCTTCTATAGTCATCATTGAACTTTTGTTCTGAGCTGCCCATAACTCCTTTTCCTTCCTCCACTCATTTCTTTCTTCCTCCATCTTTGCTTGCCATTCACTTCTTTCCTTCTCTACCTCCAAATGTAATTGATGATATCCTCTCATTGATGTGGCAGCATGAGTGTTTGCCTGTTTCTCCATTTCCTTGGCCTCTTTTAATTCTATTTGAAGTCTTTGAATTTCTTTATGCAGCTCTTCCTTTTCTTCCTCTGTCAATTGAACAGATTTACTTCCACCTTGTAGTTGACCTTCTTCTAACAACACTTTATTAATCTCTTCATGTGCTCTAGTCAGAATTTGATAAGATGTTTGTAAAGTTCTGTATCTTCCTCCTATGGTTTTAAGTTCCATTTCCATTTTGGCATTCTGCTCTGATAACTTTACACTCTTTTCTTCCAAATATTGGATCCTGTTCTGCTTCTGAACCTCAGCTTCTTCCAAAGCAATGATTCTATTGAGATATTCTTCATTCCTTTCCTTTATCAACCTTAATTGCTCTGTCATCTGCTCTTTTTCTTTCTTGTGTTCTTTGATAATTAAACTGCCTTTTTCAAATTCTGATTCAGCCACCATTCCTGATATGATCATATTTCTGCTAGATGGTCTGAATTGTTCAATGTTGCTCATAATCATTTGACAAGCTGATCTTATATTTTTGGGTATTCTTTCCAACCCTACTTCTATTTCTGTCTGTCTAACTTCAATTTGCTTATCTTCTTTATCCACATCATCTTCTTCTGCTGCATCACTGTCCAAAAACCAGTGTCCTCTAGACAAAGTCACTGAATCAGCTTTGAAGTCATGGATTGCCAACTCCTTTGAATTCACCATCCTGTATTTATATATAACAGAAAAGGAAATACTCCACCCACATGAGTCACAAGATTTCATAAGAAGATACTATATTATTTTGGAATGTTACTGACATATATAAAAAATAAGAAAGACAAGTTCCCAGCAATTTTTGCTTTTTTTCAAGAGACTCAATTTTAAGTGAGCAACACAGGTGTAGCAAGACATCTAATGTGCTCTCTCCAATTGTCACTTCCTTGCTCAAAAACAATTCCTGAATTAGAAGGATGATGCTAGAAAAGATGATTAATGAAGAAACTTTGAAAGTAGTGGTAAAAAAGAAAAATGATCTCAAAAAAATTAAAAATCAATAAGACAAAACAATTTTTTTCCATAATAAGTTACTCTTTCCCTCCCTATATCTTGCTTTGTGTTTTTTTTTTCTTATTTTTAGAAAGAAAATCAAGAAAATAAAATATATTTTTTCTGTTTTTTTTTTTTTTTTTTTTTTTTTTTTCTGTCTTCTTTCCTTCCCCTCCTAATTTTCTTCTAAGGGGAAAGAAGGAAATATTTTTTTGTCCTTTTCAAAATTCCAAAAATAGGTCCATTGTGGATTATCTCTCTTCCATTGACCCAATTCTGATTTTTTCACCCAGTAATGTTTTACTCCATTTGTCCTTCTGTTATGGAAATATCCATGCTCTGTGGATGAACATTTTGTGACATTTTTTGGCTTCCATATCCATTTTGTTTTAATTTCCTGTTTTGGTGAGCCATAACTGTGCATGACCTGTTTCCATATTCTTTTTGTTCTGTTTTGTTGATATTGCCACTTTGGCAATAATAGCCTTCTCTGTTTTGTCTCCTCATCAACCTTTACCTCTTCAGTCTTTTGCTGATCTTGAGTGCATGAAGCTTGATCACTTTGAATTGTCAAAATGTTCCTGTCCTCCATTGAGAAAGCAAATCCTTCGAGATGTGGGTCATGAACATCCATATGAACTACCTGCTCTTCATTACTCAGAAAGAACATTAAAAACTTTTTGTCCTTGATGGTCAAATTAAGCTTCATTTTTTCAAAATTTAAGATGACTTTACCTTGTTTGAGCCATGGCTGCCCTAAAATCAGCTTTTCAGTCATTAAATGGTCTGGCCACTCTTCACAATCTATCTCCATATATTCATTATTAAATTTAACTTTAATAGAAAGTGAAGATATGCTTTGAATTCTTTTCCCTCCCAGGGTTTTGATCAAAATTCTGCTTTCAGCTCTCTTAAGATTAAACTTATTGATCAAGGCTGAGCTAACTAGATTCACTTGAGCTCCCGAGTCTATCAAAACCCTTATGTTTTCATTCTGGTAATTCATCATAATCAAAGGCAAATGTTCTTTTTGCTTTAGAGTGTTTTCACATAAGCACACTTGTTTCAATTTTCTAATTCTCTCTTTGGCTTCTAGTTGAGCCTCCTTTCTAACACTTTCTTCTTCTTTTTTCCTATTTTGGGCCTTTTGCAACCTTCTCCATTCCTCAGTAGTTAATGGGCACTCATACCTCTTTACTCTACATCCACTTATGAAATTTGGCATGATTTCCCCATCAATATTGGCTAACTGAATAGCTCCACTTTTGCTTATCTGATGTATGATATATGGCCCATGACCTTTTTTCTGAAACTTTTTCTGATGTTCCTTGATTGTGTAAGCTAAGACCAGGTCTCCTTCTTGTAGATCCTTATCTTTTATGTGAACATCATGATAAGCTTTTTGTCTTTTCTTGTTTGTGTATATACTCATCACTGCTTGGAGTCTCGATGCTCCTAGTTTTTCCAAGTCTATGACTCTCTCAGATAATTCATGTCCTGACCAATTGTATTGGCTACCCACCTTCAATGTTGGAATAAGAAATTCCATGGGTAAAACCGCATTCTGGCCATACACCAAATTAAATGGTGTAGTTCCTAAAGCCGTTTTGTATGCCACTCTATAAGCCCAAAGAACATGATTCAGTTGATAATCCCAGTCATTTCTGTTTGTGTTGACTAATTTGGTCAATACATTGCAAAGTACTTTATTAGTACTTTCTGCTAACCCATTGGCTTGTGGGTGATATGGGGCTGACTTATTGTGACTAATCATGAAATAATTGGTCATGTTTTCTATGATCTGATTCAAAAAATGAGTCCCCCTATCACTTACCAATTCAATTGGTAGTCCAAATCTAGTGATAATGTTTTCATACAAAAATCTAGCAGTGGTGTGAGCATCATTTCTTTTAGTAGCTTTGGCCTCAGCCCATTTTGTCAAATAATCTGTAGCTACTAGTATGTATTCTGCATGAGATTGTCTGGCTGGAGGATGTATTGGTCCAATAAAGTCCAATCCCCATTTACTAAAAGCTCTGGCTGAAATTAAAGGAATTAATGGCATGTTATCTCTTTTGTTTGGTTGGCTTACCCTTTGACAGACATCACATCTTTTTACATAAGTTCTAGCATCGGGAAATAGGGTTGGCCACCAAAAGCCAGAATATAAGATGAGTTTGGCTGTTCTATCACTTGAGAAATGTCCTCCAACTACTCCTGAGTGTGCCATTTCCAACATCTCTAAATACCTTTCTTCTGGAACACAGATTCTCAGATATCCATCCATTCCTCTCTTGTATAATTGCTCTCCTATGAGTTGATATTCTTCTGAGATCACTTGTAGATTTCTTGAATCAGCACCAGCTATTACTTGTTCCCCTTTCTCCTTTCTCTTCAACTTCTCAACAATATTTTCACTCCATTCAGGGTTTTTCTGAAACCAATATAGAGTTATTAATTCTGATTTCTGCCATGTTTGACATTTTTGACAATTATCAATATATCTCTCCACATCTTGAATCTTATTTGGCCAATGTACTCCCATCCTATTAAGGTTACTTAGAGTGACAATCGTAGAAGCATGAGTACATGGATTCCAGCAATGAGCTTTTCTTACATATCCATGTTGCTCCTCTTCTGGAGTACAATATTCCAGTATACCTGACTGATTGAGGTGATACAAATGTCCAGCTAACAACATGAAATTCCTGCTTTGTAACACCAGATGTGTATTATTTGCTAATGACCTACAAGGTCCCATGGTTAGCAAAGGAATTAATGACATCGACCATTCAGGAACACTTTCCACCTTGAATAAGTATGTATCTGGCAAATCATCATCTATAGGTGAACTAGGTTCTTTTGACTGAATTCTTGATAAATGATATGCTCTCAAGTGTGTTTTTCCTTGTCTAACCACCACCTCAAACTCAAATTCCATTAGTAAAAGAAACCATCTTACTATTCTTCCTGTATGACATGGTTTATTTACTAAATAGAGTAGAGCTTGGTGATCCACAAAGAATTTAAACTTGTTGGCCAATAGATAATGTCTGTATTTTTTGACAGCAAAAATCATTCCCAACCCTTCTCTCTCAGTAGTTGTGTAATTTTTTTCCGCAATGTTTAATTGTCTACTCGCATATGCTACTGGGAAATCTAATTTGCTTCCTTCTATAGGTTGTGCTAACACACATCCCAGAGCATAATTTGAAGCATCGACATGTACATGAAAGATTTTATCCCACTGAGGTGTTTTTAAGATTGGTGCTGTCACCAAACAAGTTTTTAATGTTTCAAATGCTTGGTCACATTCTTCAGTCCACTCAAACTTTGTGATGAGGGCATATAAGGGCTTGGCTATATCAGCAAATTTGTATACAAATTTTCTGTAGTACCCACAATGTCCCATAAAAGTTTGGAGTTCCTTCACATTTGTTGGTCTAGGAAGCTCTATTATGGCTTTTATTTTCTTCTCATCAGTAGAAATTCCATTTTTTGACACTATGTGACCCAACATTCTTCCTTGTCTGACATAGAATACACACTTTTCTGGGTTTAAGCATACTCTATATGTCCTGCACTTCCTGAATATTCTTTCCAAATCTTGTAAATGATGTTGTCTTTTTAAAGAAAAAGTGCATAAGTCATCTACATAGATTTCCATCACATTTCTCAGGAATTCTTTGAAAATATGACACATCAACCTTTGAAAAGTTGCTGGGGCATTGGTCAATCCAAAGGGCATAACCCTAAAAGCATAAACCCCCCATTCTGTAGAAAAGGCAGTCTTATGTTGGTCCTCTAAAGCTATTGGTACTTGATTGTATCCTGAGAAGCCATCTAGAAAACTATAGACTTCCTTTCCTGCAACTCTCTCAAGAAGATGATCTGTTATTGGCAGTGGATAACTATCCCTTATAGTTGCTGCATTTACTTTCTTCAGGTTAATGCATACCCTAAGTTTTCCATTCTTTTTTGGCACCACAACTATAGGTGATATCCATTCAGTGTACTCTATTTCATAAATGAAATTAGCAGCCAACAACTTGTCAATTTCTTCCTTTATTTTGGCAGAGTATTTGTCATTAAATGTATAATGTCTCTGTTTGCTTGGTTTTGCATCAGGTGTCATAGGGATCTTATGCTCACAAATTTTTGGATCAATTCCTTTCAAATCTTTATAATTGTAAGCAAATACATCCCTATAGTTCTTTGCTAGGTTCTTTAATGCTTCTTCTTCTTGTGATGTCATGTCATCAGCTATTACTATTTGTCTCTCTTCTCCTTCTTCCTGTGTAATTACAATTTTCTTTGTTTGTTCTTCATTATCATATGCTTCCCCTTTCTTCTTTTCTCTTTTTGGTTTCATTTTCAGAAGTAGTCTGTCTTCTACTTCATAAGTTTTAAAGTTTGCTGGTACATCAAAGTATTGATCTCTGTTTATCTCTTTCTCTTTCTTTTCTTTTTCCTGGTCTCTTTCTATTTCTTTGTGTTTATGTTCCTTGTATTTCCCTGAGATTTTGTCTTTGATTGCATCCTCAGCTTTTACTGTTTCCAAATATTGTGATTTTCCTTCTGTTAATATCATTTCTTGATTTTGATCCTCTTCTCTTTTTGATACTCCTATCATGTGTATGCCAATGTGGAAGATGTCAAATCCTTCCTCATTTTGGAATTCCACTCCCACATATTCCTCACTGGCCAAATCCATGGTAGCTAAGATTTGATTCCATCCATAAGGCTCAAATTCTTCATCTTTGAATTGTTGAGGCACATAATTTTCCTCTTGTATTTCTCTTTCTTCCACACAATCTTCTCTTCTTAACTTCCTTTTCCTATTTGTGATATTTCTTAATATGTTACACTTCCAAACTGCTGATTCACCTTCTTCCTGATCCTCCCTCTCTGATTCTTCACTTTCTGTTTGATTTTGATGTATTTTATACCATTCTCTAGGAGATATGTCACAATAGTGGCCATTTCTTAAGTTTACTCTTGTTATTCTCCCCTGGTTCTGAAGATATAAACAATCATTACCCCAATCTTGTACAATTTGCATTTGTCTCATGAAGGGTCTTCCTAGGATAATTTCATAAGATGTGGATTGTGGAAATTCTACTATAGCAAAGGTATGCTCTATTTCTATGCCACATATGTCCACAATCACTTTTTCCCAAATTCCTAGGGGCTTTTCTATATGTCCATCTGCAAGTTGTAATCTCATTTTAGTGGGTAATAATTCCTTTCTTCCCCATTTCTCCCAGGTTTGTTTAGTCATTATAGCCACTCCTGATCCACTATCCAAAATGGCTTTTGCTGAATGTTTTTCATATTGTAATTTTAAGGTTGAATTCCCTTCTTCTCCTTCACAATATCCTCCTATTTTGTCAATAGGAATATACCATAGTTCCTCTAATTCTTGTGTTGGTGAATTAAGGTTTCCAGATATTGTTTCTTCTTTGTTCATCTTGTTTTGTAGATGAGGATTTTGTTTCAGCAAATTTTCCCATGTTGTATGACATGTAATACTACAATGTTCATCTAAGATCATATGGAGTGTTATTTGTGGATTTCCTTCTTTATCATTTTCCTTGGTTTTTGTTTTCTCATGCTGATCAAATGTTCTCCGAGAGCTGTCTTCTTCCCCTAATCTGAGTTGTGTTTCCTGGATAATTTGTTTGCATTTTAGCATCCTTTCATGCTCTAAATCCGGTATGGGATAAGCCATTGCATGATCTGCGGGGCTTGGTCCCTCTTGAATCCTTCCTTTATAGGCTTTGATTAGGGTGTCTAGGCTCTGAGAATTTCCTAATTCAGACAGATTCTGGGTCTTTTGAGGAGAAGTATGTTTTGAATTTGTTTGTTCCTGACTGTCTTCTTCCAGACTTTTGCCCACTTTTCTTTTCTTTTCCCATTTCCCTCTTTGTCTATTTTTCTTCCCTTTTGATGTGGAACCCTCATTTTGTTCTTTAATTGTTCCTTGTTGTTTGGCTTGTGCCCTTGTTATAACATTGAGTTCAATTTGATCATTGTCACTCAATTCCTCTTGTTCCATAATTTTGACTGTTTTTAAAGGTATGTTATTAGGTGTGTTCTGTTGTTTTTGGGGATTTTTTGGACAGTCCTTGATCAGATGTTCTCTACCACAATCCTTACAATATGCTCCCTCTATCCTGAATGTTGGAGGTTGTGGACAATCTCTAATGAAATGCTCTCCCCCACACCTATAACATGTTATCTTTGGTCCCCCTTTGAATTGAGGTTTTTGATTGGACATGTAGTTGTTAGTAATGTACATGAATGTTGCTGTGTCCATTTCAATTTTTCCATTTCCCAGATCTAGGGCTTTAAGCTCAGGTTCCCTTATTTCATAATCTTCCCATTCTTCCTGATGTCCCTCACTCCATTGATATTCTTCCTTATAAGGTGATCTGAATCTTGAATTTCCTTCGTCAATGGGTGTATATTTGACTGGTACCACATTGGTTGGAATGGGAGGTTGTTGTCCCAATACTGGTCTTGGTTGCTCAGTATAACCTGATTCCCTCTGAGCCATATAGTCCCTTTCCTTGACAGGTTGTTTGTTATAGAAGCAATCCTCCCTGGTATGGTTTGTCCATTTTCTCTCTAGTGTACAATACTTGAGTGTCTTCCTATCTTGTAAGTGTTGTGGTTTCTGATAAGGGCATTGTTGTGCCAGATGATTTTCTCCACAAATATAACATTTCTTGTTTGTGTTTATCCTAGAGTTTATCAGATTAGTTTTAGTGCTTACCTCTAGGGCTTTAGCAATAGCCTGAGCCAACTCTTCTGTTGGAGGAATTTTGTCTTCATAAGATCTGGGTTGATCAAATGCTAACAAATCTTGTCCTCTGTTGTCCTCCAAATCTATTGCTTCCTTAACACAGGCTGCTAAATCAGGACATCTCCTATAGTACACTAGGGTCCTTAATTGGGCACTTTTCAATCCCTCAATGAATAAGGATACTTGTTTTGCCATGGAAGGTACTTCTTCTCTTGGGCATCTATCAATGTACTGTTTAAACCTTCTGGCTGCTTCTCTAACATTTTCCTCCTTTTGTTGTTTGAAGCTGTGTATCAATGTGGCTGTACTATGTTTGATTCCAGTCTTAGAGAATTCACCAATGAAAGCTTCTAAGAAAGATTCAATGTCTAGGTACATTTCTTTTCTCAAAGGAATGAACCATGATAAGGCTGGCCCTGTTAGGGTTAGACCAAATGCTTCAAATTGTACCTTGTAATCTTCTACTTCCTCTGCTCTAATTAGTTGTCTAAATTCTGCTGCATGAGCATGAGGATCTGAATACCCTTCATATTGGTTCTTCATGCATTTGGCTACTTGGTATGGTCTAAGCATCCTACCCTGAGGTTGCCAATGAGGTCTTCTTCTGAGTGGGAAGTCATTGTTTCCTTCTGGTTCTCTGTCAAAGGGATTTGGTGAAGCATGTGTCCTTCTCCCATAATTTTGCTCATTATTCGTGTAGTTTTCATTTGGTCTAGGTATGTCTGGTTGTCCCATGTTATGTTCCCAAGGTCCTTTGTCAGCACATTGCCCTAGATCATTTGAATTTTCTGGATCTTGAGAGAAGATGTATACACATCCTTGCCTGTCTTCATATCTTCCATCTTTGAATTGGGCTACTGGAGTTATATTCAGGGGAATTTCTAAATTTCTCAGTCTAATGAGGAATTTATGCATTCCATCCTGGTATATATAGGTTCCAAACCTATTTGTATACATGTATTTAAGGATGTTTCTAAAGTCCCCAGTTTCTATTGACTCATTTGTTTCATTTAGGTTTTCCATGTTATTTTCTTGGCCTAAACTTCTTTCTGATCTTTTATTACCTCCTGGCTCTTTTTCCTTCCTTGTTAGGTCTTGTTTAGGAATTGAATTTATTTTATTTCCAGACCTTAGTATCATTCAACTATTCTTGACAAATTTCTAATACTCAACAGAGTGTTTGTCACAGTTTCCTAACCAATATATTGGTTTTCCACAATTTTTTTGTCCAAAATTGTGTGTGTTTTGATTTTCTTCCTATGTTTTGTGCTTTTCACAACTTCTTAATGAATTTAGGTTTTTTTTTTCACGATTTTCTACTGCCAGTAGTGTTTTTTCACAAATTTCAGATGAAAATCGTGTTTTTCACGATTTTATCATGCAATTAGGCTTTTCCACGATTTTCTGATGAACTTGATGTTTTTCACGATTTTGTGCCTACCTGTGAGTTTTTCACGATTTTCTGTTGAAAATCGAGTTTCTCACGATTTTCTGTTGAAAATAGAGTTTTTCACGATTTTGTGTTGAAAATCGAGTTTTTCACGATTTTCTGTTGAAAATCGTGTTTTTCACGATTTTCTGTTGAAAATCGAGTTTTTCACGATTTTCTGTTGAAAATCGTGTTTTTCACGATTTTGTGTCTACTTGTGAGTTTTTCACGATTTTGTGTCAAAATCGTGTTTCTTGCGATTTTGTGTCAAAGTCGTATTTTTTGCGATTTTGTGTCAAAATCGTGTTTTTTGCGATTTTGTGTCAAAATCGTGTTTTTTGCGATTTTGTGTCAAAGTCGTATTTTTTGCGATTTTGTGTCAAAATCGTGTTTTTTGCGATTTTGTTCACAGAATCGTGTTTTTCCACGATTTTGTGTCAAAATCGTGTTTTTTGCGATTTTGTTCACAGAATCGTGTTTTCCACGATTTTGTTCACAAAATCGTGTTTTTTGCGATTTTGTTCACAAAATCGTGTTTTTTGTGATTTTGTGTCAGAATCGTGTTTTTCCACGATTTTGTGTCAAAATCGTGTTTTTTTTGCGATTTTGTGACAAAATCGTGTTTTTTGCGATTTTGTTCACAGAATCGTGTTTTCCACGATTTTGTTCACAAAATCGTGTTTTTCCACGATTTTGTTCCCAGACAATCGTGATTGCTCACAGATTGTAAAAACACGATTTTCTTATGAAAATCGCGTTCTGGGAATCGCGATGTTGATGGCTCTTTTCACAGAATCGCGATTTTGAGTAAAACTCAGAATCGCGATTTTGTCCAAAATTTGGCAGATTTTCAACTTTTTGTTTTTTTCAATATTTTTTAACCTATAGAATCACCTTATCAAAATTTTGACATGCAATAAAAGAAATTTTTTGAGAAACACTTTTTTTCTTACTGGAAGCCAACAAAAACAGGAAATCGCGATTTCGTGATTTTACTATTTTCCTACTTTTTTGTGTTATTTACTCACTTTTATGCAAAAAATATGTACTCAAAATGCTACTAGACTTTTTACCTTGCTTGCCAAGTTGAAAATATCTCCAAAGCTTGCTTGTAGCTGAAAGTCGCGATTTTGTTCGATTCTGCACACTCTCTCTCTCTCTCACTCTCACTCAAATGAATTTTTCTTTGAATTTCAGGTTTTTATAGTGTTCAGAAAATCGCGATTTTGTGTGATTTCTTCTTTTCTTCACTCTTTCACTTGTTTAACTTCACTTACTCAATCTTAATGACTCCCTCTACACTTTCTTGTGTCAAGTAGCCAAATATACCACATTTTCCAAAAAACTTTCTTTACAGAAAATCGCGATTTTGTGTAGAGAATCGTGTTTTTTCTGTAGATCTTTTCTTGTGCAAATTTTGAGTATTCTATGTCCTTGCCTTCTCTCAATATTCTTCACACTTCAATACATGAGTCACATGAAAAGTTTTTTCAAAACAACACTTTTTTACAGAAAATCGCGATTCTGTTCAGAGAATCGTGTTTTCTAATTTTCTGGTTTTTTTTTTTTTTTTTTTTTTTTGATAATTTTTTTATTTTTTAGGCTTTCTTTCTCTTTGTTTTGCTTCAATTCCTTCTTTTCTTTGTAATTGACTTTACTCCTGAATTTTTGCACCAAAATCACAATCTTCCTCAGAGAATCGCGACTTTGTGCAGAAAATCGTGTTTTTCTCTATTTTTGATTTTATGCCACTTTGAGTAGCTTTTTCTTCTTGATTACCTTCAAAACCCTTCAACAACTTCAATTCAACCTTCACTTACAATGTTATTTCAAAATCAATTACTTTTTTCAGAAAGTCGCGATTCTGTGCAGAGAATCGTGTTTTTCAGTTTTCTGGTTTTTTGATCATTTTTTACTTTCTTTTCCAGTTTTTCACAATCACTCCTAATCCACAACACCTCACTTCAACTTCTTATCAAGAAAAGAAATTTGTTTGATTGTTTTTGATGAGTTTTGTGAATTTGTTTGGTATTTTTGCCCTAAAAATAAAGGTGAACACTTTACTTAGGGTTTCTGATTTTGGAAATCAACTGATCCTATGATTCTTGATTGGTTATGAGTTTCTATGTCCTTAGCTATCACTAAAGTACCAAAGAAAGGTTCTCCAATGAAAAAGTGTTATGAAAGGCAATCAAATTTTGTAAAGATAAACTCAATCATATGATTTTTTTCAAAATGCAGCACAACTCAAGATTTAATGCTCAGACTTGGTCAACAACTGAATCCCTCATTCTTACATCTAGCTACTTTAACTGTCCTTTCCTTAATATCACCATGTTATCTTCCCAAGATCACCCATGGTGTCTAGTACTTGGGCAAAAAGAAATCTAGAAATGCAAGAATAGATTCAAGTTACCTCCATCTTCAGCTTCTTGGCTCAAATCCTCCACACACCTGCACTTTTACTTCACCAAAATGATGAGCAACTATCAATCTACAAAAATTTCAGCACTTCCACTTCTACAAGACATCCATTGCTTTCTTCTTCCCTAAAGACAAACAATGATATCTACCTATTCATGTGCACTTTTCCTTATTGATGAGCTTTACCTTGTTTACCATCATCAACTGAAGATCCAGCAAAGGTCCAACTTCAAAGAAGTTCTTGGAATGTTCCCCGGCAACGGCGCCAAAAAATGTTTTGTTTTGGACTCCAAGTTGTCCTCTCCAATCATGAAGTAACAAAGAATCAACAAATCATCTTTATTTTGTCAATCCTAGGAATATCCACAAGACCACAGCCCCTTCAAGATAATAGATTCAAGGAAATAAGAGATTGATGGCTGGATTGCTGAGAGAAATTGAAGATGAAGAGAAAATCTTGAGTTTACCATAACTAAGGCAAAATCTCCATCATTTTCCATGTTCTTTATGTCAAAACCATGCCATTTCATTAGCAGAATACAAATATGAACTCAAAACTGAAAAATATCACCTGAATCACAAAGACGAGACAATCGCGATTCTGTATCAACAGACGATTTTCACAATTTTGGAACTTCCTTCAGTCCTTTCCACTCATTTACAGCAATAGGTCTCTCTCTTCATACAACTTACTCAGTAATACACAAATATGACTCACAAATCTCCATGTTTAAGCAAGAGACAAGCTCACACATCAAAGGATTTACACTCAACAGGAGAAAACACGATTTTGCAGAAACTCTTTCTTCTCTATTGATAGCTTGAGCAAATGGCTAACCAACCTCTCCAAAATAGAGAAAATTGACTTATATACATTTTCAAGTGTCCCTTTTCACACTTGAAATTAGGTCTTTTTCTCTAATTTTCTAAAAAATGCTATCTAAGAGTTTCTAAAAATTCTACAAAAATTACATGAGATCCTCAACCACATAAGGAAGACTCTTCCTTATTTTTACAATCATTGCATAAATATTTTACAAGTTTTTTTGACTTTTTACTAATTTTTTACATCAAAAATGCTCTTCTAAAAATACACCTTCCAACACAAACTTATCAGCAACCTTACCAATAAGGTAGGTATCAGAACCAATACCAACAGCCATATTATTGACCACAACAGCAATATCACGCACAATATAGGCCACAACCAGTCTTGGGAAACCAACCACCAGCTCCTGCCAACGTGATTCCAGTCAAGTATGATGTGGGAGAGGAAAATCCAAATAGAGCATTGGTGCCAGTGACCCCACTGATCTCAGAGAATGACTCTCATGCTCATAGTTCAGACTACTCCCATGAAGGTAGTCCACATGCTTATTACACAGAGTCACCTAAACATAGTGAGATTTACCCATATCAATATGAGGCACAACCTCTGGAACAAAATTGGGAGCCTGAATACTCCAATGTCATGTACACAAATGCTAACCCTAGGCCCCAATTGAGACAAGCAAGACCACAAGCCCCTAGAGGACCATGTTTCAGATGTCAGGGCGACCATTTCCTTCGTGATTGTCCCCACCCACCATCTCCGATTCAAGGTTAGGTTATCACAATACAAGCTTTTTGTCCTGAATGTGGAAAAGACCATCTTCCTAGAGATTGTCCAAGAAACCCCTCCAGTGCACCCAAGATTACACCCATTAACGTGGTAGGCTTAGTGGCAGATTCAAGTGCCAGTAGCAGTAATGTGGCACCTGTACATGCAGTTACTAGGGCACAAGCATTAAAACAAGATAAACCAGCAGAACAATCGGAGTCAAGTGAATCAGGAGAGCCTAGTAAGAGGAAAACAAGAACATGGAAGGATACCAAAGAAAAGGCAAATCGCAAGTGGAATAAAAAGTTATCGGAACTAGAAGAAAGCTTAAAAGAAGCGAAAACAAAAATAGCCTACAGCTGCAAACCTAGACAAGAGTTACCCTAGAGCAGACTTAGAGATTGAACGGATGAAAATGTGCATGAAAATGGTAGAACAAGCTCAAGCTATATTGGAGACTAGTCAAAAGTTCAATCAAACAAACTCTGTCAAACCGGATTTGCATTTCCACGGCTTACTAGAAAGATTAGAGCAATTGGTAAACAAACCACAAGTTTCTTTACCTCCATAGGCTCAACGAGTTATTGAGAGAAGAAGCTCACCACCAATGGGAGCTTATGTTCCTAATTCCACGAATGTTGGAATACCTCCTTCAATTCAGGAGCACTCTCAAGAGTTCTTGCGGGAAATACAAGAGGAGAAATGGGCCAAGGAGAACAGTAATTCCCTCCTATTCGTGAGATTAATGACCTTCATGATCAATTTCCCCAAGACATTCCATCTATTTACGGAGATGAAGCAGAACAACAAGAAGACGAAAGATTAGATTTTGAATCTAATACCTTAGAAGAACTGCCTCAATTTCCAGGCCCATGGGAATCTGAGTCTCTTTAGATCAGAGCTCCCACAATACTGGTCAGACATGAAGACTCAGTGGTCCCAAGGAACACTGATGTCGTGAAGAACACTAAGGTTCAATGTCATCTCACTGTAGAAGAGCTGCTCAAAGCAAAACCCAAGCTATGGAATCATGTGAAGGATCAGGTCCCAGAACTTGATTCCACTATGCCAAAAACAGGCTCTAAGCAAAAAGTTCCAGAGATACCTCTTGATAAAATAGGAGACATGTGTGAGGGTGAAGAAGGTAATACTTATCTTCCAATCACCTACCAAGGTTACACAACCAAAGCAATCATAGATTCAGGTGCGGGTGTTGCTATTGCGACCACCTCTTTGTGGAAGCAATGGGGCAAACCCACATTAATACCAACTAGAATGAAGCTTCAAATGGCTGACGGTCATTTTGAAAGACCTATAGGATTGCTAGAAGGGATAACTCTAACCACTTGTGGTGTAGAGTTTGAGCACACATTTGCTATATGTGACTTTGAGAAAAACAATGTTTATGAGATGATCCTAGGAAGACCCTTCCTACGACAATTCCAAGTAGTACAGGATTGGGGAACCAACTCCTTGTACTTACAACACTTAGGGGTTACCACCAAGGTCAATTTGAGGGATTACTCCTTCAGAGATGTACCACCCCTACAGTGGAATCCTATCCACAAAGCGAATGAAGATTCCATCTCTGTGCATTCTGAAAGTTCACCTGATCCATCATGGCTGCATGAAGATACTCATTTGTGGATGTGCAAGGTCGCAGAGGAAGAGGAAAAACGTTTAAAGGCAAGAGAAGAAGGAACTTCGCTAGGAGATAGACCAGTTAGAGACCCAGCCTACACACCGATGATCTTTCCAGATGAGGAATTTGAGCCTCATGGCTGGCTAGAAATCTTAGCCACCATGGACATTGCTGTCAATGAGGAATAGTGGACACCTCATTGTGATGAGGAGGGTTATGATATCTCAGTGTTCATGTGTCAGCCCTTGCTAGAAGAATGTGACCCTAGTGATGTCATAGAAGAAGAAGACAATGATGATGATATAGAGTCCATTGTGATGGATAGTTGCTTTAACTCAGAGCATCACTATCTAGAAGATATAGGAGTGTTCACCCAGAAAGAAGAAGAACCTCTCACAAGTAATAAAACGGTAAATTCAAAGGAGGGAAGTGAGAGCAGTCAAAAGAAAAAGAAAAGAAAAGCAGTGAAACAAGAAGAGGAGGAATCATTGTTTGAAGTACCAGAAAACTTCAAGAAATATGAAGTTGACGACCGCAAAATTTTGGTACGAATGCCTAAGAGAGAGGCCATCATAGGAGAATCATATGATAATAAAGAAAAGACCAAGAAAATTGTAGTGACCATTGGAGAGAACGAAGAGAGATGCACATATATAGGAGATGACCTAAGTGCAAGAGAAGAAATGGAGCTCATAGCTCTATTAAGGGAATATAGAGATGTGTTTGCATGGCACTATAGAGACTTGAAAGGGGTAGATCCAAGAATTTGCTCTCATACTATCCCCATGACTGCTGATGCCAAGCCCACCAAACAGAAGCCCTACACATATAATGACACTTATGCAGCCAAGATAAAAGAAGAAATTGATAGGCTGATTGAAGCTGGATTTATCTATGAGATTGAGCATACTGAATGGGTGTCCCCCATTGTAGTGGTGCCCAAGAAGAACGGGAAGTTTCGAGTGTGTATTAACCTTAAAAAAGTTAATGCCGCTACAATCAGAGATAGTTATCCACTTCCAATCACGGAACACCTATTGGAGCGTGTTGCAGGCAAGGAAGTTTATAGCGTCCTTGATGGATTTTCCGGTTACAATCAAGTAGCCATTGCCCCAGAAGATCAACACAAAACAGCTTTTGCCACAGAGTGGGGAATCTTTGCATTTCGTGTGATGCCATTTGGGCTCACCAATGCACCTGCAACATTCCAAAGGCTCATGTGTCATGTCTTCAAAGAGTTCTTGCGGAAGAGCTTAGAAGTGTATGTGAATGATTTATGTGCTCATTCCCAAGAAAGAAGATTTCACATCCCTGAGCTCAGACAAATCTTCAACAAGTGTAGAGAATATTGAGTGTGTCTAAACCTAGAAAAGTGTGTGTTCATGGTGCGTCAAGGTAAAATCTTAGGTCACATTGTTTCTAAGAATGGAATCTCAACAGATCAAGATAAGGTACAAGCCATAGCCGAGCTGCCAAGGCCAAGGAATGTTAAGGAGGTACAAGCCTTTATGGGCCATTGTGGATATTACCATAGGTTTATCCACATGTACGCGATCATAGCTAGACCCCTTTATGCCTTGTTGTCTAATTTTGAGTGGAATGATGAATGCGAGAATTCTTTCAATGAACTGAAGAAACATTTGTGCACAACACCAATACTGACCACTCCTGATTGGAATAAACCATTCCATGTCCATGTGGATGCATCCAATCACGCCATAGGATGTGTGCTAGCACAACCCACAGGTGAAGGAAATTTAGATTTGCCCATAGCATATGCTAGTAGACAACTAAACCCAGCTGAAAGAAATTATACCACAACCGAGCAAGAAGGCTTAGGCATGGTATATGTTGTCAAGAAGTTTAGGCACTATTTATTGGCCAATAAATTCAAGTTTTTCATTGATCATCAAGCTTTGTTATATTTGGTCAATAAACCTTGAAATACTGGACACTTAGTAAGATGGTTCCTCTTACTAATGGAATATGACTTTGAAGTTGTTGTCAGGAAAGGTAGAACCCAGCTTCGGGCAGATCACCTTTCTCGCATCACTTCAGGAGAGTCACCGCAAGGAGTGTCTGATGAATTACCCGATGCTTATCTATTCAATTTAGAAGTTGTTCCTAAATGGGAAAATAAGTTGGTACCAGTCCTCACCTTTGGACCCGCAAATAAGAATGTGAAAACCTCACAAGAAGAAATTGTAAAATCACAAAAATATCACATATTGGTAGGAAGCATGTACAAACAAGATACGGAGGGTGTACTCGCTTGTTGTGTCGAGGATGATGAACATACTAGCTGGTTGCAACAAGCCCATGAAGGATTTCTAGGAAATCACTATTCTAAACAACGAACATTGTAGAATCTAAAACGTTTAGGAGTGTATTGACCTAGCATGGCCAAAGAAATTCATGAGTGGATTAAGAATTGTCCAATGTGCAGAGAGAGACCCCCAGTGGAGCATGCAACCCTTTATCAAGTGTCATTAATTCCAGATTGGAGTGTTCAATTGGTAGAATTTATGAGGTCGGGAAGATTACCCAAAGAGGCTACTCTAGCAAGAAGACGAAGCATGGAGCAAAAAGCTCAAGGTTATGCCTTAGTAGGAGACAACTTATACCGAAGAGGCAAAGATGGTTATTTAAGACTGTGCGTTCATGAATCAGACTATCTGAAAGTCTTAGAAACTGCACACAACGGTGTCGCAGGTGGACACTTCGGTCCTGATCGAGTAATCAAGACCATTCTATTCTCAGGACTTTGGTGGCCCACTCTTCATATGGATGCTCATACCTATGTGAAGAAATGTGACACATGCCAACGTGCACAATATCCAGTTAGAAAAGATGAGATGCCTTTGAGGCCAATGATGGGAGGGCGTGCATTTTTGAAGTGGGGCATAGACTTCATAGGTCCTATTAACCCCCCAGCTAGAAACTCCCATGCAGAGTATATTATTGTAGCCACAGATTACCTTACAAAGTGGGTAGAAGTGAAAGCCACAACAAATAATGATGCTCAGACTACGGCTAAGTCCTTATTCGAGAATGTGTTCACGAGATATGGGCTACCAATAGAGTTAGTGAGCGATAGAGGCACACACTTCTTGAATGAGGTCATTGAAAATCTTCTCCAGGAATTCTTGGTGATACATAAGAAGTCTGCCCCTTATCACCCACAAGCTAACGGAAAAGCCGAAAGCACCAATAAGATCCTCTGTAACGTATTGACAAAACTGGTAAATAATAAACGCTCTGATTGGTGAAAACAACTTCATCATGTTGTTTGGGCTTACCGAGTTGCCTACAAAACGGTACTCAACGCCACCCCATTTCAGATGGTCTTTGGAAAGAATTCTAATCTACCATTAGACTTCCTCGTCCCAGCCTTAAAAGTAGTAGAAGAGCATGAGTGGAATGGACATGAATTGTCCTCTAGGATCTTTGATCTCGAACGCTTAGGTGAGACGAGGCTACGAGCGGCAGCAGGCATCTATGCTACAAAGAAGAGGCAAAATGCATACTTTGATGCACACATCAAGGATAAGGGATTGAAAGAGGGAGATCTAGTGTTGGTTTATACACTAAAACAACATGCCCGTAAGTTAGAAAAAAGAGGATATGGACCTATGATCATTAATAGAATTTCCACTAGTGGTGCAGTTCAGTTGGCCACTCTAGAAGGAGATATCTTGCCAAACTATATTAGTGGGTGTAGAGTCAAGCTATATCAAGAACCTCTTACTGAGGATATGCTAATGAGACTCAACACTGCTAAGAAGCGGAAAGAAGAAGAGTTAAGCATGAGAGAAGAAGCACAGGCAGAGGCCAGAGAGCGTATTAGGCAAAATAAGTTAAGTCGACTAGGCCTAGATGTCAACTCAAAAGCCCCAAAATATCACATGGATATGTGCCAAAAATCAGGCATAGCGACTTCTCAAGTCATTGACTGAAGACCCTTTGTGACCATAGAGATAGGACAAGGAAAGGGTGCAAGGACTGTGAAAGCATTGATTGACTCAGGTGCAGCAAGTAGTGCAGTTCAACTTTCCTACTGCCAAGACTTGCAGTTGAACATCAATCCCATAGAAGCTTATCTCATAGGATTGGGAGGTGTGGAAACCCCTTGTTTGGGCGAGGTGGAACTTCCCATCTACCTTCAAGATGTTCCAATGAAAGTCAAAGTGCTAGTGTGTCAGGATGAGAAGCTTACAGAACCACTTGTCTTAGGACAAGATTGGATTGTTCGTGTGCTTTCACTCTCACACTTGTGCTTTCACTTGCTCGTGGTCTTCATACCGGTCCTCACGTCTCTACGGGTTAACAAGTAAAGGAGGTGGTGCTTACGCTTGAGCTACACAGGTTCAATGCGGATGGGTTATATGTAGAAGAGTACAAGCAAGAGACGATTGATTACCAAGGGAAACAAAGTGGGTAGGATGTTTACCTTAAATGTGAAAATTCCTTAAATGAGTACAGCCATGTTTGCAAAAGGTGCAGAAGTTATTGTTGATATAGAGATCTGGCAAAAACGAATTCGAAATGCAAATTCACAGAGGCTGAAATTGATGCAGTCCAAGGAGATTCTCAATGGACTACCAAATTTCAAAGTTGCAGAAATGCAAAAGGTATGTGCAGCATGTCAATTTGGTAAACAGTCATGAGCATCATTTTTGCATGGCAAGCATGTTAGTGAGAATGTACTAGGAATAGTACATACAGATGTTTGGGGTCCTGCAAAGACCACTTCTATGGGCAGTTGCAGTTTTATGTAACTTTCATTGATGACCATAGACAGAAGGTATGGGTATATTTCATGAAAGAGAAGAGTGAGGTGTTCAGTCACTTCCAGAATTTTAAGGCTATGATGGAAAAGCAGATAGGAAAGTATATTTAGATATTAAGATATGATGGAGGAGGTGAATACATGTCGACTGAGTTCAGCAATCTTCTTAAAAGTCATGGAATTCGATGTCAATTTTCATGCAGGTACACACCACAACAGAATGGCATTGTTGAATTCAAAAATAGACATATTGCAAAAATAGCAAGAGCTTTGATGGCTGATAAAAATATGCCTCATTGTTATCGGGCGGAATCTCTGCATAGTACTGTATACATCATGAATAGAACTCTGACTGTTGTTGTACATTAAGTTACACCTAAAGAGAAGTTTATAGGTAAAAAGCCAAACTTATCACATATGAAAGTATTTGGTTGTATTGCATATGTACATGTTCGAGATGAGATGAGGATGAAGCTTGATCCAAAATCAAAAAAATGTATCTTCAGTGGATACTCCCTTGAACAAAAGGGGTATAAATGTTATAACCCACTCACACCCAAGTGAAGGTAAGCAGAGATGTGTTGTTTGATGAAATGTCAAGCTTCTATGCAGATGCCAAAGATGGACTTAATCTTGAATCAAGTGACAAAGAAAATGCTAAAAAATCAAGTGCAAAATCTCAAGTTTAGAGTGGACCAAATGCATCACCACATAATAGTTCCAACTCAAATTCATGGAGTGGAAGATTGCATGGAAATTTCAGTCCATCAAATTCATCAAATACATCCAAGAAAGGTAAAGAAAAGCTTTCTGCTAGTAGTAAAACATGTACATGTTTTGAAGACATTGATCGAGATTCAAAAAGTTCAGAAAAGATTCTTCATGAGGAACTTGGATTTCCCTCTATAAAGACTCTAGGAGTAAGAAAAGCACATGTAGATGATACAAGCAGAAGTGACCCAGGACCAAGAAGATCTAGGAGGATGCAAAACTCAATGCAACGATCGACATGTGATAGTTACAGGGCTCATCATTGTACCTACATGACAAAGGTAATATAAGATGTTGAACCTTCTTGTTTTAAAGATGCAATTGGAAATGCAAATTGGAAAAAATCTATGGATGAGGAGATGGCTACACTTTATGGAAATGATACATGGAAGCTGGTTCCATTGCCACAAGGAAAGAAACCCATAGGTTGCAAGTGGGTTTACAAGGTAAAGCACAATGTTGATGGTAGCATAAGCAGGTATAAAGCATGATTGGTAGAAAAAGGATATGCACGAACATATGGCATTGATTATGAGGAAACATTCAGCCCTGCAACTAAAATGTCTATTGTCAAAACACTTGTTGCATTTGCTACAGCAAAAAGATGGACTTTGCATCAGATGGATGTGAAGAATGCTTTTCTACATGGTGAGTTACAAGAATAAGTATACATGGACCAGCCACCAAGTATGAAGATTCAAAGCACCTAGAATATGTTTGTAGGTTGCAAAAGGCTTTGTGTGGCCTTAAACAAGCTCCTCGTGCATGGCATGCAAGGAGTGTTGATTACTTAACCACCATTGGGTTTTCTATGTGTCATGCACAACATTCACTATATGCAAGGAAGGGTGATGATGACATCACGATTGTGGCTATTTATGTTGATGATTTGATTGTAGGTGGTGATAATGAAGAAAGAATCAAAGAGGTAAAGCAACTTCTTATGCAGGAATTTGACATGAAAGATCTTGGTGTGATGTGCTATTCCTTGGGCATTGAGTTTATACATACAGAAATAGGTATATGGATGTCACAAAGGTAATATGCCTTGAATATGCTACAAAAGTATGGTATAGCTGATTGTAAGCCAATTTCTATGCCATTTGATCAGAATTTGAAGTTGGATACTACATCAAGTGAAGCATTGGAAAATGCTACTATGTACAGGAAAATTGTGGGAAGTTTGATATATCTCACAATTACAAGGCTTGATCTAAGCTACACTATTGGACTTGAAAGTCATTTTTTGCAGGTTACCAAGAAGGCACATTTAGATGCTCTGAGGTGCTCTCTATGTTATGTGAGTGCTACTTTGGATTATGCATTCTTTTATGAAGCTGGTGTAGAATTGTAGGTTCGTGGATACATTGATGCAGATTGGGCTTGTAGCATTCTAGATAGAAGATCTACTAGTGCCTTTCTATTCTCACTTGGGAGTGTAGCTATTACATGGAGCAGTAAGAAGCAACCCATTGTTGCTTTGTCGAGTACAGAGGCTGAGTATAGAGGTGCTACAATGGTAGCATGTGAAGGATCATGGCTTGAGATGATACTTGCATATTTAGGTGTGGAAGTGCAAAATCCTATCATCATCTATTGTGATAATCTTAGTAGCATACAGTTAGCATGGAATCCTATTTTTCATGCCAAAACAAAGCATATCAAGGTACATTATCACTTCATCAAAGAGAAGGTATTAGCAGGTGATATTGATCTTGGTTATGTGAGCACAAATGAGCAGGTTGCTGATATTTTCACTAAGGCACTTGGAGCTGAGAAGTTGAAGATGTTTTGGGAGATGCTTGGATTATAGGATATGACATTGAAATTGAGGGGGAGTTTGGATATATCAAGCTCAACATGTGATGATCCAGGATTACACGTATCATTTTCCATTTCTCTGACATGTATAATGGTCACGCTAGTATATGTCAAGGACACTTCATTGAGCTTTATTAGATTGAGAGTGATGGCATATCTGTTTCTTGATAGCTCACTCATCCGTAGACATTAGGATTTTCCTTATGTACTATTCTTTATATATTGCACTTATATTCTTGTTTTAGGTCATTCTTGTACATTCCTTTTATGTAATAGAAGAAGAAGATCATTCTTCCTTGCCTCAATCTTTGTGTGTGCTCCTCTTTGAGTGTGAGAGTATGTGTGTAAGCTCTCTTCCTTATCTCCTTCCTTGTGACAGTACATACATACATACATAGATACACATACACATTCATATAAGCATAGGTACATACATACACATACATACATACATACATACATACATACATACATACATACATACATACATACATACATACATAAGCATGCACAAATACATACATGCATACATACATATATAGATATATACATACATAGATACACTCATATATACATACATACATGCATACATACACACATATATACATGCATTACATGCATACATACATACGTATATATGTACATATATTCATTTCAACCATTACACATACATACATAACATGCACAAATACATAAATGCATGTTGGAGTTCAAAGTCTATGGAAGCATGCAAACATCACCAGGAAGAAGAAGAAGCTTGGAGCACAACACACAATATAGAATATATTACCAAGAGAATGTACAAAGATAAGTAGCCCATTAGGGTAATAGGTGTATATACAAGCCGGGGAAACAAAACCTCTTAAAGAGGTAAAAAAGTGCACTGGTAGTCCTGGTGTGTTGACATACATCACTACCTAAATATATCAAAAAATCCCCTTGGGAGTGATGCAGTGAACAAGGAGTTGGCACTCATTTATAAGCAAGTGCCAAGCTATGTGGAACCAATCCACAAACGAAAGTAAACCAAAAGCATTGTGAAAAGCTTCAAGCTTCTCCCTAGGTAGAGACTTTGTGAAAAGGTCTGCAATGTTCTCCTGTGTGGGCACATATGCCAAATTAATCTCTCTAGTAGAGAAACTCTCCCTACATAATACAGTGCACCTCAATGTGCTTAGTGCGAGCATGGCATATAGGGTTCCTCACAATTGCCAATGCACTCTGACTGTTAGTGAAGATGGTGATGGCAAAAGACTGACCAACACCCAAATCAGCCATAAGGCATTTGAGCCACAGACACTCAACATTCATTGTGAAAACTTCCCTATACTAAGCCTTAGAAGTAGAAGTGGCCATAGTAGGTTGCATCTTGCTCAACCAAGATATACATGAGCTACCAAGCATGAAGCAAAGGCCACTAGTGGGCGCAGGAGTGTCCTAGCAATCGGGTACCACTCAAGTAGTGAAAGATGCACGAAAACGCCTACCAATGCTTGACACCTCGACAATGCATAGACCTACTCATCTTTGAGACAACAAACTGAATATCTTCTTGAGTAATGCATAAATAAATCAAGCATCCAACAACTTGTTGATAGAAAACAGCATCGAATGCATCTCCAACATCATGAAGACTCAACCATAAACCTCTCTCCATAGGAGTAGCAATAGATTTGCAGTCTTCAAGGCCAAAACATTGTAATAATTTGTCAATATATATTTTTTGTCACCAAGCTATTTTGCCATCAACTTGCATAAATTGAATGCCCAAATAATGATGCAAATGCCCCAAATTTGATATCTCAAACAAGGCATGAAAATCAGCATTAAAATCAACAATGCTTCTCATGAGGACCAATCAACAACATGTCATCAACATAAACAACTATGATCAGAAAACACATCATTTTCATGCTTAACATATAAATTACTCTTAGTTGGACTTTGTGCAAAACCAGTGCAATCAAGAAGGCATGTATTTTTTTGTACCAAGCACGTGGTGCTTGCTTCAAACCATATTATACCTTTTTCAGCCTGCATACCTGGTTTTCAAGCCCTTTCTGCACAAAACCATGGGTCTAAAAAAGATACAATTCTTCATGCAAGTCACCATTCAGAAATGGAGTTTTAATGTCCAAGTTATGTACATTCCAACCATGATGAGCTGCAAGGGCACAGATGCAATGAACAATAGTCACTCAACAGCAAAGCTCTCATCAAAGTCAATGCCTCTTTCCTAAGCATAACCCTTCGCAACAAGCCTAGCCTTATAGCTATCAATTTTTCCATCAGCTTACGCTTCAGCTTGTATACCCACTTGGTGCCAATTGCCTTCTTTCTAGGAGGCAAGTCACATAAAGACTAGGTACCATTCTTCATTATAGAATCATATTCGAATTGCATAGGAGCCATCCAATTTTTTGAATTTTGTGCTTCATCAAATGAAAGAGGCTCATTCTAATCACAAAGATTAGAGGCAGCCATAGCATAGCAATTTGATGCAAAAGAAGCATTATGAGCACTAGAATGAGTACGATATGATAGAGGTGCATCTAATTTGTTGTCACACAAAGTTTGAACCAATCATTTTGGCATAGTTTTTGCCTCCTCAATATAGACTCTCTCATTGACAAGTTCATCATGTAAATCTAAATCAAAATTGGAATTATCTAAATCATCACATGAAAACTTTAAAGGCTGAGATGTTGACTCATTAGGACTAGCACTAGACTGTCGACTTGTAAAAAGAGGGAGCAAAATGTCATACATGTCTTTGGAGCTAGCTGATGTCTCCTTAGTACTCGAAAGTAATGTCTGAATAGCATCTTCCACAAAAACAACATCACAACTAACCAAAATGTGTTTAGTCTATGGATGATATAGACGATAGCCTTTGCTTTCAGAACTATACCCAACAAAAATACATTTCACTACTTTATCATCCAATTTCTTGTGTTGTTGTTTAGGCACTAATGCATTTGCCAGACAACCAAAAACACACAGGTGAGCAACAGATGGCTTACGACCATGCCAACACTCATATGGATTGATAGACTACAGTGCTTTGGTGGGACACCTATTAAGTACATATGTTGCCCACAAAATAGCCTCAAGCCAGAAACTATGTGGTAAAGTCAGACTCTTGACCATACACCTCACCATCCCCATGAGAGACTTGTTCTTCCTCTCAGTAACTCCCTTCTGTTGAGGTTTATATGGCACTATACACTAATGTTTTATCCCATGTTCAACCAGAAATGCATTCAAATCAGAAGACATACATCCCCCCCCCCTTGATCAGAATGGAGGGTGCCCATTTTACATGCTGACAAGTTTTTAGCCAAAACCAGAAATTGTTTGAAGCACATAAACACTTTGTACTTTGTTTTTAATGGATATACCCATGCATACCTAGAAAGATCATCAATGAAAGTCAATAAATAAAGATAGTTCCCAAAAGAATGTGTCTACATAGGACCACAGACATCACTATCAACAAGTTGTAATTTCTAAGTAGCTCGAATTGAACCATCTTTTGGGAAGGAGGAACACTAGATTTTGCCCAAAATATAGCTTTCGCATACATGTTTTCTAGGTGCCTAAAGTTTGGCCAAAGAGGACACCATTTCAGATTTCTGTAGGTGTAGCAAACTAGCAAAATTTAGATGACCAAAGCATGCATGCGAAAGCTTTGCATTTGGCATAGCCTGAGAATCTTGAACTGAACATGCCGAATCATTCACAAATTTTGCATAATCTATGAGCTTATACAGCCCACGATATAAAATGCCAGAAGCAATAATAATGTTGCCATTTGATAGATCATGAATTGTACATCTGTCATCAAAAAAATTCACAACCAAGCCAATCTTGGATAATGCTGAAACTGATAACAGATTTTTGTTGATCCCTAGCACAAATAAAGTGTCTGACAATGTCAAACAACTACCATCAGTAGTAGTCAGAATGGTCTTATCAACTCCCATAATAGGATAAGAGGAGTTGTTGGCGCATGTGATAGTATTCCTTGTAGGGAAAGTCTTGAGTGAAGTGAAGAAATTGCACTGCGAGGTAATATGTTTGGTTGCCCCACTATCAAAGTACCAAACATCTGAGTCTACTGCAAACATACACTATTCATGAGAAGATGGATCATAATTCCAAACTGTGGTGAATGCCCATTCTTCATTCTGCACAAGATTAGTATACTCTATTTTGGTTGTAGAGGCCTCTGCAACAACCATTCCAATCTCTTTCTTCCTTGCCTCTTTAGCAGCCAGTTTTTGACAACTCTTTACAACATGATCATTTCCTTTACAATACTTGCAAAACAATTTTTGCTTTTCTATTTTCTTTTCATCTCTGTTATCCCTCTTTGATTGTGCAAAATTAGCAGATTTCTTCTTACGATTTGAAGAGCTCCATTTACCCTTGCCCTTTTGACTAGCAAGGAGATCTTCATTTGTAATACGCATAATGGACTTGTTTTGCCTAGACTAATCTTCCTACAAGAGAATAGAGACTAACTCCTCAAAATGTTAAGGCATTTGGATTGCCTTTCATCATCAAACAAAGAGTAGAAGCAAAACTCTAATATGAATTGGGAAGACAAATATGAACAATCTACACAAGTGAACTATTGGGCAAGACTTCATAAGCATAATCAATTGTTCCTTCAAATCTTTGATCTTTGTCAGAAAACTTTCCATGGAATCTCCTTCGTTCATGTGCTCATGCTCCAATTGTTTTCAGAGGTATGCAACATGAGCCTCACTCTTTGCCTAGTATATAGTGGTAAGTGTATCCCAAGCATCCTTAGTTGTTCTGCATGAGCAAATGTAAGGAACAATGGCATGTTTGATGGACAAGGCTATCAATGCATGTGCCTCAGCATCTCTCCCATCCCAAGAAATTTGCTCTATAGTAGGTGCAGCAAGAACCACAACATGAACAGGAACATGAAGAATATTACCATCTTCAATGCCATCTACATCACCTTGAGCAACTATGTTTGCAAGTGTAATAGGAAGTTTTTCAACACCCTACACAATTGTTGGAGTTGGACGTCTGTAGAAGCATGCAAACAGCACAATGAAGAAGAAGAAGCTTGGAGCACAACACACAATATTGAATGTATTACCACTAGAATGTAAGATAAGTAACCTATTAGGGCTATAGGCATATATACAAGTCGAGGGAAAAAACCTCCTAAAGAGGGAAAAAAGTGCCCCAACGGTCCTAGTGTGTTCACACACATCACTAACTAAATATATCAACAAATCCTCCGTGGGATTGATGCGGTGAAGAAGGAGCTAGCACTCATGTATAAGGAAGTGCCAAGCTATGTGGAATCAATCCACAAAAGGAAGTAAGCCCAAAGCTTTGCAGAAAGCTTCAAACTTCTCCCTAGGCAAAGCCTTTGTGAAAAGGTCTACAATGTTCTCCTGCGTGGGCACGCCAAGGAGATTTGTTCACAAAGCTACAAGCTCCAAGTGGAAAAGGATGTGTGGAGACCGGCGATGAAACTCTTATCTATCCACCAGAGAACCTCTCCCTGACATAATGATAATGCACCTCAATGTGCTTAGTGCGAGCATGGATCAGAGGGTTCCTCACAACTACCAATGCACTCTGGCTATCAGTGAAGATGGTAGTGGTAGAAGACTGACCAACACCCAAATCAGCCATGAGGTGTCTGAGCCACACACACTCGATAATCATTGTGAAAGCTTCCCTATACTCAGCCTCACAACTAGAAGTGTCCACAATAGGCTGCTTCTTCCTCAGCCAAGATATGCATGAGCTACCAAGCATGAAGCAAAAACCACTCGTGGACACACAAGTGTCATAGCAACTACGCCAATCAAAGTCAGAAAAAGCATGCAAATCTAGCGGTAGTGACCCCCCCTTGGGATAAAACAGCCCAAGTAGCCAGGTACCACTCAAGTAGTGAAAGATGCGCTTAACTGCCTACCAATGCTTGACACCTGGGCAATGCATAAACCTACTCATCTGTGAGATAGAAAACTCAATATCTAGCCACGTAATGCATAAGTAAATCAAGCATCCAACAACCTGCTGATAGAGAACAGTGTCAAATGCATCTCTAGCATCATGAAGACTCAATCCTAAACCTGTCTCCATAGGAGTGGCAATAGGTTTACAGTCTTCAAGGCCAAAATGGTGCAATAATGTGTCAATATATTTTGTTTGACACAAAGCCATTCCACCATCAACGTGCATAAATTGAATGCCCAAATAATGATGAAAATGCCCCAAATCAAACATCCCAAATGAGGCATGTAAATCAACATTGAAATCAGCAATATGCTTCTCATGAGGACGAGTGAGCATCATCTCATCAACATAGACCACAATGATCAGAAGCACATCATTAGCGCCCTTAACATATAAGGTGCTTTCAGTTGGACTGTTCTCAAAATCATGTGCAATCAGATAGGCATGTATCTTTTCATACCAAACACATGGTGCTTCCTTTAAACCATATAATGTCTTCTTTAACCTACACACCTAGTTTTCATGCCCTCTCTGCAGAAATCCATGGAGCTAAAAAACATACACTTGTTCATGCAAGTCACCATTCAGAAATCATGTTTTAATGTGCAACTAATGTACATTCCAACCATGATGAGCTGCAAGTTCACAGATGCTACAAATAGTAATCATTCGGCAAGTAGGTGTGAAGGGTTCATCAAAATCGATGCATCTTTCTTTCCCATAACCCTTTGCAACAAGCCTATCCTTATACCTATCAACTCTTCCATCAGGCTTATGATTCAGCTTTTATCCCCACGTAGTGCCAATGGACTTCTTGCCAGGAGGCAAGTCACATAAAATCTAGGTACCATTTTTCATGATAGCATCATATTCAAATTGCATTGTAGTCATCCAATGTTTAGAATTTTGTGTTTCATCAAACGAAACAGGTTCAATCTCATCACAAAGACTAGAGGCAGCCATAGCATAGCAATTTGATGCAAAAGAGGCACTATGAGAGCTTGAATGAGTACGGAATGACGGAGGTGCATCTAATTTGCTGTCACACAAAGTTTGCACTAGCCATTTTTTCATAGTTTTTGTCTGCTCAATATCAGCTCTCTCATCAACAAGTGCATCATGTAAATCTCCATCACAAATGGAATGATGTGTATCATCACATGAAACCTACAAAGGCTGAGAAGTTCGCCTCATTAGGACCAACACTAGACTGTCCACCTGTAAAAAAAAAGGCAGCAAAGTATCATACATGTCTTTGGAGCTAACAGATGTCTCCTTAGTACATGAATGTAAAGGCTAAATAGCATCTTCCACAAAAACATCACGGCTAACCAAAATGCATTTAGCTTGTGGATGACACAGACAATAGCCTATGATTTCAAAACTATACCCAACAAAAATACATTTTACTGCTTTATCATCCAATTTTTTGTGATTTTGTTGAGGCATTAATGCATATGCCAGACAACCAAAAATATGCAGATGAGAAACAAATGGCTTGCAACCAAGCCAAGCCTCATATGGAGTGATAGAGTGCAGCGCTTTAGTGGGACACATGTTAAGTACATATGTTGCACACATGACAGCCTGAAGCCAAAAACTATGTGGTAAAGCTTGACTCTTGACCATACACCTCGTCATCTCCATGAGTGACCTCTTCTTCCATTCAGCAACTCCATTCTGTTGAGGTGTATACGACACTGTACATTGATGTTTTATCCCATGTTCATCCAGAAATGCATTAAACTCAGAAGACATATATCCCCCCCCCCTTGATCAGAATGGAGGGTGTCCATTTTACATGCTAAGAGATTTTCAGCCAAATCAAAAACTATTTGAAGCACATAAACACTTCTCACTTTGCTTTGAGTGGATATATCCATGCATGCCTGGAAAAATCATCAATGAAAGTCACGAAGTAAAGATAGTTTCTAAAAGAAGGTGTTTGCATAGGACCATAGACATCACTATGTACAAGCTTCACTTTTTGAGTAGCTCGAACTGAACCATCTTTTGGAAAGGAATGCTGCATTTTGTCCAAAATACAACCTTCACAGACATGTTCTTTGGGTGCCTCAAGTTTGGGCAAAGAGGACACCATTTCAGATTTCTGTGGGCATAGCAAACTAGCGAGATTCAGATGACCAAAGCATGCATGCCAAAGCTTTACATCTGACATAGCCTGAGAATCATGTATTGCATATGTTGAATCATTCATAGATCTTTCATAGTCTATGAGCTTATACAGCCCAGGACATATCATGAATTGTACATCTATCATCAACAAATTTCACAACCAAGCCAATCTTGGCTAATGATGAAACGGATAATAGATTTTTCTTGATCCCTGGCACAAATAAAGCAGTTGACAAGGTGAAAGAACTACCATCATCAATAGTCAAAATGATCTTACGAACTCCCATGATAGGATAAGAGGATTTGTTAGCACATGTGACAGTACTCCCTGTAGGGGAAATCTCAAGTGAAGTGAAAAAATTGCAATGCAAGATAATATGTTTGGTTGCCCTACTATCAAAATACCAAACATGTGAGTCTGCTGCAGACATACACTACTCGTGAGAAGATGGGCCAAAACTGCAGATAGTGGTAAACACCCATTCTTCATTCTGTACAAGATTAGCAGACTTTGTTTTCAGTGTAGAGGCCTCTATGAAAACCATTATGGCGTCTTTATTCTTTGCCTCTTTAGCAGCCAGTTTTGGATAGCTCTTAATGACATGATCATTTGCTTTATAGTATTTGCAAAACAATTTCTGCTTTTCTGATTTCTTCTCATCTTTGTCTTCCTTCTTCGAATGTGCAGCATTTGCAGATTTCTGCTTACTAGTAGATGAGCTCCATTTACCTTTGCCCTTTTGACTAGCCAAGAAAGCTTGATCTACAACATTCATAATGGAACTTGTTCTACCTAGACTAATCTTCCTGCAGCAGAACAGAAACTAACTCTTCAAATGACAAGGCATTTGGATTGCCTTTCATCATCAAACGAATAGTAGAAGCAAAACCCTGATATGAATCAAGAAGACCATTTAAAACGGTCTACACAAGTGAGCTATCTGGTATAACTTCATCAGAAAATAATCAATTATTCCTTCAAATCTTTGATCTTTGTCAGAAAAATGTCCATAGAATCACCTTCATTCATATGCTCACTCTCCAACTGTTTTCAGAGGTAAGCAACACGAGCCTCATTCCTAGCTTGGTACAATGTGGTAAGTGTATCCAAGCATCCTTAGCTATTCTACAAGAGAGAATGTGAGGAATAATAGCACGTTTGATCGACAAGGCTATCAATGCATGTGCTTGGGCATCTCTGGCATCCCAACGAATATGGTCTCCAATAGGTGCAGTAGAAACGGTAGCACGAACAAGAATCTGAAGAATATCAGCATCTTCAACACCATCTGCATCAGCTTCAACTTGTATTTGCAGGTGTAATAGAATGTTTTTCAACACCCTACACAATGTTCCATAGTCCTTTTGCAACCAATACATGTCGCATCATATAAGCCCACAATGGGTAATTGGTACCGTCCAATTTATCCTCAACAGCCAACATACAGAATACATCACTCCTTTTAGCCATGGCCGGTGACTAAAATACCTTGATGCAAAAAAATGAGTGTATCTAAAAAAGTTAAACAGAACTACCTTGATAAGTTCTACTAGACATATAGCAGACCTCAAGATGCTTATATTGGCAAACCGAAACATATATATATCTTTGGCACAAAATGACAAAATAGCCTGCACAAGCACTACAATAGTGTGTTCGGAGGCCAAAATGGGCTCAAATCGTGATTTTGGCACGACAAAGCAAAGCAGTTTTGATCTCCTAATCACCTTGAGTATGCACACCAAATTTTGTGTGATTCTAAGACTGTGACTGGAGGGGTGTCGATGATGCCCTAGATGAAGTAGTGACCTACTCTAATACCAATTCTTGGAGTTGGATGTTAAGGAATAAGCTAATCAGTCAGAATATGTTCTATCGGAAGTTTGTTGCATCGGAGTTTTGGTAAATCTATGTTTTGCTGAATCGGACTTTAATAGACAATTATAGTTCAATTAGGTATTGATGTCACGTGAATATATTTCATTATATTTTGTTTGTATGAGGAGAAGAAGGAGGAGAAGTGTCTCCAAGAAGAAGTGCCTCTCTCAAGAAGAAGAAGTGTAGACATTCATGTGAAGAGATGGATAGGTATGTGCTTGAAGATGAAGAGGTGTTGCAAAATCCTTGATCTACACCAGCCAAATGAACTCCAGGAGTATATGGTGAGCCCTTTTAGCTTTCCAATGGATGTATTAGACACCCTATGTACCTTGGAAGATCACTCTCAAAAAGATAGATCAAAACAGATAAGTTGGAGTTAGCTCAGAGGTGAAAACTTGCTATTCTTGGTTCATACACCTGTCCAGTGTTTTACATAATTCTCTGAGTACAGCAGCAATTAGCTTAATTTCTCTTGGGGAAGTCTAGGTAACTTAAAGATCTAACTTTCAAGAGTAATCTCATCAAAAATAATGAACCACACACTGAGAATGAGTTTTAACAACTGATGACATCATCCCGATTTTCATGGGCTGCTACAGTTTGATACCAGTGAGCCAAAAAAGCAACATAACTCAAAATGTAGAAATCCAATGATTATGAAAATTTATATTGTTATACTAGACAGTACGCTGAATCCAACAAGCTTTAAATCACTAAATTTAGATAAGTAACCACTGAGAAATGGCTCTGACAAGGTGAGTGAAAAAGTCGGGTACCTGACAGAGAAGTGAAAATGCACAGACACTGTTGACTTCAACTGAACATAACTGAAGATTGAAACATCCAAATGACATGAAAATTTGTGAGCATATAGTATACGTATAGAGCTAACTTTACCAAGTTAAATCACTGAAAATGATGCACCAAGCTCAGAGAAAACATCTCTACAATCTGACTGAGAAAACTGAGAGTAATGGCAGTGAGTAGTACACTTCACAAGAACATGGAAAGATGAACTCAAATAATCATGAAAATGAAAGTATATTGCTTGTACAATACAATGACTTACTGATACATATGTGTGCCTTATAATCACACCTTGATATGGCATAAAGCTCAGCTCTTGGAGGTCTTCACATAGGTCTCTCTAACCACGACTAAAACTGCCATCTATTTATAGTTGAGTTTGGGAGGCTAACTTCCCTCAATCACTCTCCAATCAGTCAATGATTGATTTGATTCTCTACCTACCACAAATCACAAATTCGTGGCTCCTCTTTCCATTCTTGATCAAATGGACTCAACCACTTAAGATTCTCTTACTTTTACATTAAGTAAACTCTTCAAAAGTTACAAGAGGTAGTTCACAAGTGAACTTTACATAGTCTTCATTTTAAGGCTTTTTCTATGACTTTGTGAGACTCAAGCCAATACTTAGGCTTGTCATAGACTTGCTCCAACAGCTCCCCCTCAAGCCAAGTATGCTTGAGGTCTTCAATCTTCCAAGATTACCTGCAAACCAATCATAGCCTTGAATTTGCAAAGCTTTGTACCATCCAATGCTTTGGTTAGAATATCTGCACATTGTTGATGAGTGGACACATATGATATTTGAATCTCTTTGCTTAGAACCTTTTCTCGTACATAGTGATAATGAACTTCAATATGTTTAGTCCTTGCATGAAAAATAGGATTAGCAGCCAAATGAATAGAACTCATATTGTCACCAAAAATAGTTGGAGTTCCAAACTCCAATCCAAGATCTTTGAATAATGTCTTCATCCACATAGCTTCTTGTGTAGCTATGGCAAGACCTCTATATTCAGCTTCAGTAGAAGAGAGAGCAATTGTGGGTTGCTTCTTGGATGACCATGAAATAAGCTTTGAACCTGCAAAGGTAAGATAACCTGAAGTGCTCCTTCTATCTTCCTTGGAGCCAGCCCAATCTGCATCAGAAAATAGCTTCAAACCTAAATCAGATACATAAGGATAATAAAGTCCATTTATAGTTCCTTTGAGATACTTGAGAATCCTTTTGGTAGCATCCATATGTGGTTTCCTTGGTGTGTGCATAAATTGACTTAGCACACTCACACTGTAACATATATCTACTCTTGTCAATGTGGCATAGTTGAGACTACCCACTAGACTTTGATATGATGTGATGTCCTCTATGAGTTCACCTTCATGTGAGCTCAATTTGTGATTGACCTCCATTGGAGTACCTGCAATCTTACAATCTTGCATCTTGAATTTTGCCAACATGTCCTTAATGTACTTCCTTTGAGTGAGAAACAAACCATGATCTTTGTAGACAACTTCCAAACCCAGGAAGTAGGTAAGTGAACCCAAATCACTTATCTTGAACTCTTCTCTCATCTGATCTTTGATCTTCGTCATACCATCTGCATCATTTCCTGTCAATATAATATCATCTACATATACACATAGGTAGATGACCTCGGAATTACTCTTTTTAATAAAGAGTGAAGGATCTGCCTTGCTTGGTTGAAAGCCTTTGTCCTACAAGAATGAAACAAGCCTGAAATTCCAAGCTCTTGGAGCTTGCTTGAGACCATACAATGCTTTGTTAAGTTTACACACATAATCAGGATAAACTTGGTTCTCAAAACCAGGTGGTTGTGCCATATATACTTCTTCTGTTATCCAACCATTCAAGAATGCATTCTTTACATCTAGTTGAAGTATCTTCCAATTCTTGGAAGAGGCAATACTAAGCAAAACCCTAATAGTAGGCATCTTTGCCACAGGAGAGAAGGTCTCCTCATAATCAATTCCCTGAGTTTGTGCAAAGCCTTTTGCTACAAGCCTTGCCTTATACCTGTTAATTGAACCATCAGAATTCTTCTTGAGTTTATAGACCCATCTTGAGCCTATTACCTTCATGGATGAAGTCTTGGGCACCAAATCCCAAGTGTTGTTTTCCTCAAGTGCTTCAATCTCTTCCTTCATTGCATGCTTCCATTCTGATTTTGCTTTGGCGTCTTCAAAGGATGATGGCTCCTCTTGGTTTATGTCCTGTGCTATGTAGATAGAATGTTTAGTTACTAATGAGGTGTCAAACCCATACCTTCTGGTTTTTTCTTTTCCCTCATAGATCTTCTTAGGCCATGATGTGATGATTCTGCCTCATGTCCAAGTTCCTGCAATTTTGCTTTACCTTTAGACTTCCATGCTTTGACCTTTTCCATGTGAGATTCTTCATCATCCTCCGAGGTGTCTTGTTCTTCAATCTTTGATTGTTCTCTACCAAGCTTTGGAAAATCTTCTTCAAGATCATATGGTAAATTGATCTTCCTGCATGAATCTTCATACCATGAATTGTTCTCATCAAAAACTACATCTCTGCTTACCAAGAATCCTTTGTTGGTAGGGTTGTATAACCTGTAGCCCTTTTGATTGTTGTCATATCCAATAAATACACACCTTTCTGCTTTTGGATCCATCTTGCCTCTAACCTGTGAAGGAACATGAGCAAAAGCAATACATCCAAAAATTTTACAATGATCTAAGTTTGGTCTTCTTCCATTCCAAGCCTCATATGGAGTCATCCCATCAAGGGATTTTGAAGGCAACCTGTTAATCAAGTAAGTGGCTGTAGATACAGCCTCAGCCCATAAGTAATTAGGTAAATGCGAAAGAGAAAGTGCAAACTCAAAGACTTTACAAGTGATTTCTGAAGAGTATCAATTAATAGGAGATCAATTGTATAAAAGAGGGATGGATGGATATTTAAGAATTTGTGTTCCTAAAGATAAGTATGTTGAAATGTTAGAAATGGCACATTCTGGAGTGGCAGGAGGTCATTTCTCAAGTGAAAGGACTGTTAAACTCATACTATATTCTGGCTTTTGGTGGCCGACTCTATTTCCTGATGCAAGAACATATGTAAAAAGATTCGACATTTGCCAGAGAGTGAGTCAACCAAATAAAAGAGATAATATGCCATTAATACCTTTAATTTCAGCAAGAGCCTTTAGTAAATGGGGGTTGGATTTCATTGGACCCATACATCCTCCAGCAAAACAATCCCATGCTGAATACAAAATAGTGGCCACATCTTACCTGACAAAATGGGCAGAGGCCAAGGCTACAAAAAGAAATGATGCTCAGACTACTGCAAGATTTCTCTATGAGTATATCATCACCAAATTTGGACTACCAATTGAATTGGTAAGTGATAGGGGGACTCATTTTTTGAACCAAATCATAGAAAACATAACTGAATATTTCATGATTAGTCATACAAAGTCAGCCCCATATCACCCACAAGCCAATGGGTTAGCAGAGAGTACTAATAAAGTACTTTGTACTGTATTGTCAAAATTGGTAAACACAAACAGGAATGATTGGGATTTACAACTTAATCATGTCATGTGGGCCTATAGAGTGGCATACAAAACTGCATTAGGAGCCACACCATTTAATTTGGTATATGGACAAAATGCAATTCTACCTTTGGAATTCCTCATTCCAACACTAAAGGTGGGTAGTCAATACAATTGGACTGGACATGAATTATCTGAGAGAGTAATGGAATTAGAACAACTGGGATCTTCTAGACTCCAAGCAATTATGAGTATATATGCAGACAAGAAAAGGCAAAAAGCTTATCATGATGTTCACATAAAAGAAAAAGATCTACAAGAAGGAGATTTAGTTTTGGCATACACAGTAAAGGAACATCAAAAGAAATTTCAGAAGAAAGGGCATGGACCATATATTATCAATCAGATCAGTAATAGTGGAGCTATTCAATTAGCTAATATAGATGGAGAAATCATGCCAAACTCCATAAGTGGATGTAGAGTTAAAAGGTATGATCTTCCATTAACTGCTTCTGAATGGAGAAGATTACATCAAGCTCAAAACAAGAAAAAAGAAGAGGAAAACATTAGAAAAGAGGCTCAACAGGAGGCAAAGGAAAGGATAAGAAAAACCAAAAATCTTAGAGAAGTCCTTTTGTGTGACACACCTCTAAAACAAAAAGAACATTTGCCTCTGATTACAATGAATTTTCAGGATGAAAAAATTAAAGTCTTGATAGACTCAGGAGCACAAGTAAATTTGATCAGTTTAGCTTTGTTGAATAAGTTTAACATAAAAAGGACTAAAAGCAAAACCTTTATCAAAACCTTGGAAGGACAAATAATACAAAGCATGTCTTCACCTTCTATTGAGGTCAAGTTTGTTAGCGACCGCCGGATTGGAAATGTAATAATTGAATCTTGTTCGCACGAGCAAAAAGTTGTTACAGACAGTTTGTAAAAGTTATATAAATCAAAGAAAGACACGCCAGTGACGTTTTTCCGTGGTGGATCACCAGACTGTCTGTCTGGGTGACTGAACGGGGTGTTACTGTAGTGTCTGTTTGCATAATTTCAAGTATTATGAGTTTTATGTTCGTCTTTTGTCTTGTTTGTCGTCGACATCTGTTCTGTTTGTTAACTTCATAGACGTTCGAGAGATCACCAGACTGTCTGTCTGGGTGATTTGTTTGTAGCGTTACTGTGCGTCGAGTGATTAATTCAGAGTATCTTGTCGACTTTCTGAGTATTCTATGTGTATCTGTGTTTCGCCTTGTCTATTGTCTGTGGGTATCCATTGCAGTTGTGAGTCTCAGTTAGTTCGCGTGTCGTGTTGTTTCTTTTCTTGAAATGTTCTGCAAATATGTGGCGAAGTCTGTGCAGCCGTGGTAACTCTTCTGGTATTCGGGTTGTCTTAAGTTGTCTGTAGTATCGAGGTCCAGGATCAGACGACACAGTTTAAACGACAGTAAAGATTTCCTGGGTTGCGTACTGAATCTTCAGTACGAGGTATCTGAACGCTTGGATTCTCTGTGTCTTCAGACACTGGTAGGATTGTGGTACCTATTCGGTAAAGATCGAACGCTTACTCTTGCTTCTGATATTGTCAGTAAGTTAGGAGCAGATGCAACATAGCATCTTAGCATATTCGGTACATGTGGCTGAGCTAAGACTGTGAACTGTGATGTCTAAGTACAGCAGATTCTTGATAGAGCTCTCAGCATTAGTATATTGATGTGTGTAAGCAGTTAGTTTGGGAACTAAGTACAGGGCCTCTGTCTAACAGACCCCTTCCACTCCCAAGAACCCAAGAATCACTTAAACGCACTTCTGACAGTTAGAAGAATAAACAGCGTTTAACACTGGCGCCGTCTGTGGGAAGGTGGCAACAGATCAGATTGTTGCAAACTTGTTGTGGAAACGTGACTGTAAATTTTTAATCGATAGTAATAGTACGCGATTAGTACAAAAGATGATACATGCCGGTTACTCGATCCCGTGAAACGTATCCAAAGAACCGCCAGCCTGGGGTACTTAATTTGCTAAAAACGACTCCGGGAGGTAGAAGTACAACTAGGTCTAACTCAGTTGTCAAGAAAGTAAAGAACGTTAGTAGTGATTCCGGTCATATTCCGGTGGAACGTGCTACGCCTCTGGTAAATTCCGGTACTATTTTGGCACAGTCTGTCGAAGATATAGTAACTCCAGAATCTACCAGGATGCAGCCTGAAATTAGTTTAACAACATTGGGTAAAGATTCAAATTTGTTTACAACTAGAAACACTTTAGCCAAGGAAATTAGTGAAGGAGAAAAAGCACCTTGTTTTGGCGAAGATTCGACACATTACAGTGATATTTCGGTAACAGTTACTAAAAGATCGCAGTTTTTTCGGCGACGGTTTACCATTCCTCGGTGAATCTTCAGCCCAGTCACCGCTATTGGGAGTAAGTTTCCCTACATTCGACATCAAGAAGGAAGGTATCTTGTTTGAAACCGAGATTCGAAACATACTGAATAAGATTATCGAACCGAAAAGTGCACAATCCAACGATACAGATTCCGATAGTTCAGATATTCAGCCCCGTGATACAGAAGATAGTCACAATACAACCATCAGAGCCATGAACGGGCAACAACAACAGCAGCAACAACAACAACAACAGCAACAACAACAACTATGCCCACCAAGTTCGACTCCAACAGGAGTAACGTACACCAAATTTGGTGGATTCTCAGGAGATGACCCGGATGCTCATGTACGCACATTTGAGATAAGTTACGCAGTGCTCAACCATCCATCTGATCGACATCTGATCGACTTGAGGCATAGATAGCAAGAGATACTTCACTTCAAGTTTGAGGCCACTTCGAAACTGATTAACCATGTAGTCTTCTTGATATATAGTTCCACGAAATAATAACTTGATATCTAAGGCATAGTTTGAAACTGATCGATCACCTTGTTGTAACCTCATTTCCAAATCTTGGATTTTTTACATATATCATCCAGAGGAGACTCGATATTTCTAAGTATGGATATGGAGTCCATCGTTCTTGACATGGTCTTAATGTGGACAGTCTTACCAAAATATCGAGGGAGCACTAGATTGTGCTCTCTGACTACAATAGACAAGATTTTGGACATACACTTATGATTACAAGAACACCCAAACAGGGAAAATGATACAAGAATACGTAACTGATACAAGATGTCCCATGACCCGAGACCGATAGGTATGGACTCAACTAGAGATGATACAGGAGATCCCACAACCGAGGACCGTAGGTATGGAATATGATTCTTTGATTACAAGAATTACCTTGAGGGATATGAACTAGATACAAGAAATAGCTAGAAAGAATCTCATACTACGAGAGTACAACAGGAGAAGAAAGGATGTCCATGATACAAGACTAGACAAGAATAGAGGAAGAGACAAGACTAGAACTTGAACTGGAACTTGAAAGTACTTACTTGGTGATCACGACTCCTTGAGCTCCCAAGACGGGCATTAGAAAGATTGAGAATGAATGTCACCAACCCCTTCTTATATAGGATTTCCAAGGGCAGTTACGAGTTGATGATACCAACGATGATGTCATCAACTGGAAACAAGACCTCTACGTGTCAAAATTTAGCAATAGTCGATCTTGGGGTTTTGGCATGTTCCAAATGCAATGGTAGCATTAGTTTCTCCAAAATCATAACCAAATATGAGATATAGACATTTCATAAGAATCTAACGTTTAAGATGGTTTTCTTTTTGTCTATGACAAAAGGAGGAAGATGATTCTTCTCGAGGATTAAAGGAAGGATGTAGCTTAATTGCGAGATAAGTACTTTCTAAGTTGACGTTTTTCATTTCAATACTTGCTTTATTCATTTCTTTCATGTAGCTTGCATCTAAACATTATTGAAACATGATAGTAGTCTTCATTTTTTATAATGATCTTGCAAACACTATAAATTCAATAAAAGATAAATGGATATAGCAATATTGGGAAATACATCAAGTACTAGCATGCATCTACTATAGAATATTGGTGCATTTCTCCTTTTCAAAGACTGTTTTCATGCACAAAGCACGTTTTCTTCTTGCTCGAAAAGATAGTTAATGCTCAAGTTTATGCACACGAATGGTTATATCTTTTTAAAAGCTAGCAAGTAGAATGTTTGTGCATGGATGATTGGGAACATGCATTTTCAAGCTCAAGAATTGCTTGATTTAAGTTTGGTGCATGAAAGGAGAATGCCAATATCTGCATGCATTCACATGCATTTGCATGCAAGAACAGGCATTTGTATATGCATGATTGTTTGTTAAGTAGTTGAATACTTATATGTTTGTTACCTCTTTTTCTAACTCGACTTAGATAGCTAGGAAAAATGACAAACTAGGTAGTTGCAAGGCTCTTGGTTGCCATGCAACTCAAGTAGCTAATTTGTTTTTCCCAAATGTGATACTTAGGTATCACAAGTTAGGAGTCTTGATTAGGAAAATCAATTAAACTTGAATCTATGAAATTTCAAGTACTTGGAATTTTAATTTTTTTTCATTTGAAAACCCTAGCAAAGAAGGATGGATGCTCTATCAAAAGGCTTTCAAGTTTCCAAAGAAAAGCACAAGATCGTGAAACGATCATGTGAAGGAATCAAAACCTAGACAATCTAGTTAGAGGTAATACCTGAAACTTCAAAACGCTCGTAAAGAATTGAAGTAAGAAGGTACTCTATCAAGAGATGTTTAGACTTTAGGATAAGTATCACCCACATATTAATGTGAATATAAAATATGGTGGTATGGGACACTAGATTTTATATTCACATTGAAGTAGGAAAGATGGTATGGGACATCGGACCATGGGATGATAATTATCTTTTAGTCGTAGTTTAAATCTTGAAGTTAGGTTTGATCCTCAAGGGAATTAAAACTTCAAAGAAGGAGTTTAAATTCAAGGAGGATAAATATAGTATCTTAAGATATTTCAAGATACTTCAAGATCAAGTAAGATAGGAAGTAAGTAACTTCTAAGATCTTCTTTTTCAAATAAAGGAATATATCGTTGCTCTTATTTGAATAATGAAACATTTCAAGATAAACGTGTTGATTCAAAAATATTTGATAAATTTCTGAACAAATAAAGAATTTGACATTGAAATGATCATGTTAACTAAGGGATAGACTGACTAAGCTAAAGCACCAAGTTCTTAGTGTAGCTTGGTAAATTCAATCCTTTGAGTTGAAGAAATACATAAGAATTGCATTCCCAGTAAGGAGTCATAAAGATTGAATATAGACATGAACTTAGTCTCAAGTGAAGTATTACTTGCCTAAAAACTCATCAATAGAACCTCAGTGGGTCGACACACTGATGTTGGTTACCACACTAGTATCCTATGGTTAGATGATGTTCCAGATTTGCTCTGAATCTTTTTGAGAATCTAGATTATTTCTCTTAAAGATAGGAAAAATGCTTCAATAACATGTTGAAACAGATCTTTGAGAAGTTAAAGTCCTGAGTCATCTAGATTTCCCAATACTGCGTTCAGTCTCGTCCCTTGTTGTCTCTATTCTTCTGTGTGTTTTCTGCGTTCGTAACCTCTGTTTGCGCATGAGATAAGATCCTGACAACAGTGGTATCAGAGCTCTACACGCGTCAATACGGAGGGTTCTGTTCTTTGTTTACAATTCCGATTCTGTCTCCATCTCTATCTTCGTCTTCGGTTCCTGTTCCTGTTCGGTTCCTGTTCTTGTTCCTATTTTTGTTCCAGTTCTAGAACAAGAACCTACGTTTACACCTACGGCTTACTCCAAGGCGTCGACTAAGGTGTCGACTAAGGCGTCGACTAAGGCAAAGAACTTAGGCAATACATTGGCAACATTGGCACCCAAGGCTCCGTTGGCGACCGTTGGCTACGCGCGAGGCAATTTTGATTTTGAGTGGCAATAGAGAGGTTTAGATTCCCTAAGGTACGAGGATTTGAACCCACAACCTCCTACTTACAAGGGAAGTACTTCAACCACTACTCCATCTCTTGGTGTTGATACTCATGTTCTCTCCTCTTATATTTAACATAACTTGTAGTTTTTCTTACTTTTCAAGGCGGCACAGTGCGATGCGACGCGGTGCGTCTCAGGGTACATCCTATCACGGTACACCAGGGTACATCCAGACATGGTACATCAGGGTACATCCAGACAGGGTCCATTGTGCTAGGTTACATTTCTTGAGGGTACATCCCGAGAAGAAAGCACTAGGTTTGAGGATCCAAGATAGTTGCATGGATGAGAATTAGGTTCAAGAAATTAAGGTTGAAAGCAAGGAAAGTTCGTAACAAGAGGGTTTTGTTCTTTTCATACTCATGGATCCTAGACTATGTCAAGCATCGCATGGTTAATCTTAATAATTTAATGCCTCCATGAACATTTCCATGCATGTGTTTTTACATGGAACATGCTTATTTTTTTTGTTCAGTGATGGAACATGTGATTGGCTAACCATGTTTATTATTTTATCAACTGAGGTCAGTTGCTTTTTCAATTGAGGGGCATGTTATGAATTATGGAATATGTTGAACAAGTAATTGTTGGAGTGTTAAATTATTAATGTATTAATGTGTTTTTGATGTTTCTGATATAGCAGCTGAAGGTTCGTGAGGAGCATGCAAGGCGTAAAAGGGCGGACATCAATAATCCAAATAATTATTATTTAGCTTGTAAATAAATCTGCATAGAAGGTTCTATTGTTAGAAACATTTAGAAAAGTAATTGTTAGAATAAGGATCGTTGTAGACCGCAGTTTCTGTTATTGAAAGCAATGGCTTTCTCGAAAAGTTACCAACTTTTAGTTTCACGCTTGCTTTTCGAAGCTGCTCTCATGTAACCACTCTTTTCGACGTAATCAAAAGTTCCTATAAATACATGCACTCTGTGGACTGTCGAAACAGAGTGCATGGGGGGAGATTGCACCCAATACTGCGTTCAGTCTCGTCTCTTGTTGTCTCTATTCTTCTCTGTGTTTTCTGCGTTCGTAACCTCTGTTTGCGCATGAGATAAGATCCTGACAACATTTAGCCTCGTGGTTAAGTCTCATGGGTGTGAAGGAGGAGGTCTTGGGTTCAATCCCCATGGGATAAATAGGAAGAGTGTTTTGCCCAAAGAGCTCTAGAACCTTCTAGAAGCATCCACTTGAGTTAACTCTGGTTAACTGGGACACTTGGCACACATGCAGTTACATGGTTGACATATGGATGGTTAGTATCCACTTGCCAAGCAGGCAGTCCCCTGAAGAGAGCTATATATAGAGGAATTTGGTTGGGAGGAGAGTCATCTCTCTAGCACGTGGTGGTTGTAATCTTACATTAATGTAATAAAGTAAGTCTATGATCTAAGGGTCCGGTCGGTTCAGACAGATCTGAAATCGGATACCCTTTGGTCACCCATGTGTATGACCAAAGATCTCGAGTCTAGGCTTACTGGAAGGTCATTTACTCTTGTAACCAAGTAATCCACTTAGCCTAGTGGTTAAGTCTCATAGGTGTGAAGGAGGAGGTCTTAGGTTCAATCTCCATGGGGTACATGGGAAGAGTCTTTTGCCCAAAGAGCTCTCGAACCTTCTAGAAGCATCCACTTGAGTTAACTCTGGTTAACTGGGACACTTGGCAGACATGCAGTTACATGTTCGACACATGGATGGTAAGTCTCCACCTACCCAAGCAAGCAGTCACCTGGAGAGAGCTATATATAGAGGCATTTGGTTGGGAGGAGATTCATCTCTCTAGCACGTGGTGGTCGTAATCTTGCACTTGTAGAGGTGGAAGGTATCATTTCTTTCATTAATTCTAATGGGGATATCAAAAAGCTTTCAAATGTGTTGTATGTTCCAAAAATGAAGCAAAATCTGGTTTCAATAGCTTCTCTAATTGATCAAGGTCATGAAGCATTTTTCAGTAAGACATGAGCTAAGATGCAAGTCTTGATCTGGTGTTTAAGGAGAAGAAACCAAATGTAGTGGAGGCAAAAAAGAGAGCTTCCACTTTATCATCTGGGGAAGGGGCAATCCACTATGACTATGAACAAAGAGTTATCCCTTCTATACAAGAGAAGGAAGCATCATCTTCAGATGATGAGTTTGAAAGTCACGAACCTATCATCACCCAAGCGAAAAATCCATTGCCATGTTGGGTGAGGTAGTTGTATGATTCTGCAAACCGCATGGAAATGTTGTTTATGTGCCTTTCGAATTTGACAGGCATCACAAATTTTGATCATGTGTTGCTTGTAGATGTTTGATAGCCCTAGAACACTTTGATCCCTTCATATACCCTTCAAGGTTCTTTCATTCACATGAGCAAGCCTCTTATGCTACACTTCAAGATCAGTTAGGGTTTGAGACCCAAAGTTGAATAGAGCTATATTCCTGGTTTCTACTACATTAAAAGTAAAGAGTCTACTATGCTTCTCACCTTTGGCTATCTTCTTGAAGCCTCGACATGGATCTTCCACATAAGCTCCATGTTGGGTGAACCTAAGTTGTAAGCCTTTTTCAACTATTTTGCCTACACATATTAGGTTTTTAGTGATAGCGGGACACAGAGAACCTCACTCAGAATGTATTTCTTGTCATTGGGAGCTTTGACATTGCCAATCCTTTCTGCATTGTGTTCGGTATCATCCCCTGTGTGAACTTCATGCTTGTGCTTGGGTTTCTCCAACTCAAATAGAAGAGAAACATTGCCTACAACATGGTTTGAACAAAATAAATAAATGCTCATCTTCTTTACCTTGTTTATGACTCAAAGGCATTAGGAGTAATGAATCTTCATGTGATTAATCCTTTGAGTAGCTTTTGAGGTCCCTTCCATTGTAGTTTCTATTGTTGTTATTATAGTTTTGTCCATCTGTGTTTCTTGTTTTGCCAAATCCACCTCTATCACATCATTTATGAGTCCTTCCATTGAACCAGCAATTCCAAGTGGTTTGCTTGGTCTTGTAACAGATGGCACAAGGTTGACTCTCTTGTCCTTTTTTCTTCTCATGCTTTGCTTCTTTGTTCTTCTCTTTCCACTTGCTCTTGCTTGCATAGTTGGCTTCAGAGATTTCAATGATAGTCCTGCTCCTTCTATCATTTGTTCTTCTTATCCTTCTTGTCTACATAAAGAGAACTTGTAGATTTACCTTGATACGATTTACCTTGATACGATTTACCTTTGTTCATATTGTTGTTGGCCTCTTGATTGAAGATCTTTCCAAGGAATATGTTGAAGTCAGGTGTCTACACCTCCATGATAAGATCATAGGTTGTTGTGAATGGCTTCCATTGCTTTTCATTCCTCATTTAGAATCTACCTCATGATAACCTCTTCTTCAACTAGTTCTCTAGTTGAAGCTAATTGATTTGCAACCTCCTTGACTTTAGTGACAAACTTTGTGGTTGTTTGCTTTGGTGTCTTCTTCATTTGGTTGAACTCATTCCATAACTAATTCGTCCTAGCTTTGGTGCTAGCACAGAAGAATTTGCTTCCCAGGTTTCTTGAGACGTTTTGCATCCTCTAATATATGGTAACAAGAAATCAGAGATAGAGTTTAAGATATAATACCTTGCTTGAGAATCTCTTGTGCACCATAGTGTGATCTTCTCAGTCTCCTCTTTTGTAGTCCTTGTTTTGATCTTGAAGCAGGCAAAACTTCATCACCTACTACAATTCCATAAAGAATTATACCTTGCAAGTAAGCTTCCATTCTGATTTTCCAAGCAGCATAGTTTTCCCTATCAAGCTTATCAATCATTGAGGGAAAACCATCATCGATCTTGATGTAGCTCTAATACCACTCTAAATACTTTGAAAAACTTGAATAGTAGAAATCTTATTATGAAAGTGTCGAATATTGGTCGAGCTAACTAGCACAAGACCTGCCCCTTTGCTAGTGGAAATTCTAATACAGCTTATAAGCTTCAAATTGATGCAATCAAACAACTTATGTGCTTTGGAAATTCATTGAGAAAAGTTATATTCAAAACACATAGTTTTTCTCATAATCTAGTTCACGGAACTTGATATTTATGGATGAATCATTTATCTTCAAATGCTTAGTGCTCCTAGCCTGACTACAATTGGCTAAAGTCCTCTTAGAGAATGGTGACTTATAGTTATACGTAGCTTATATTAAGCACAAGAATCAAATTTATAACCAAGGCTTCACTCAATTATAAGTCTAGCATTGACTAGGTGTATCCCCGACTTTTCAAGAATGTGCAGAGATTGACCCCGAGAGCTTAAATGCTTTGTTTTCTCACAATCTACTGCACCAAATGATACAAAACTTTGTACACATAAACTAGACACTAATGCCTTTCAAATGAGATCTTAGTCAGTATTGGATCTCTGAGGAGTGAGAATAAGCATCTACAAGTTAGCAGACTTTGAAGAAGATGGTGCAAGGAAGTGAGCAATAAGCAAGAAGATAATGAAAACTTGTTGTATATTCCTCTCACATATTGTACAAGTCCTTGTTGATCCCATGACTCTCTTACATTCAACTTTAGTTTGAATCATCTTGCATAATAGTTTGTTATGATTGAATATAACTTTTCCTATAATCTAGGAAAGTGGGAATCAAGTTCAAAACTTAATTTAAGTAGTTGGTTGATCACCAACCTCCAATCTCATGGATTTTGAGTCTCCAATATTTACTCTTTTAACAAGAATAAAGTTCTAATCGCCATAAAGACTTATGGGTTTTTACATGAACAAAGAAATCTCACCTATGAGATCATAAGTGAACATGAACTTTTACAACAATAGAGATTCTTCAAGGAATACTTCCACAATATAGCTCACTTCAATGCTGAATTTAGGTTAGAACAAGTCCTTCTCAAGCATGGTGAAGGCTTGATGTCCCAACACTTCCAGGCCATTAGGTTGCCATTCAAGGCCAAAATAAAGGGCTTGTTTCACTGTGCAGTTTTTCAATAGAATCTTAATGGGGGGAGTGCAGAAGGGGGCTTGGCCCCTCCTCCACGGTCCAACGGGTCTACCCCTTCGGCCCGTAGGACCGAGATGGTAGGAGTTCTAGGTGTGGAGATTTTTTGGATTGTATATTTGTCGTCACTATGCTTATCTATATCGACTCCCATTGTAGAAGCTACATAAGCATGGCCCATGTGTAGCTCTACATAGTAGTGAGCACTAGTAAGCCCTTCATCTAGTCATCTAGATCGTCATCTAAGCTCAATATTGGGAGCGCACTCATGGATAGCACCATCTTTGTAGCTGCATTAATCTTGGCAATTTGAGAATTTGAGTTCTCTATCTATTAGTCTACGTCTCTCAATGTCTGTGTTCTTTTTTTGAACTCTATCTACTAGTTTATCCATTGTCCTATTATTTTTTTACAGCTTCTACACTTGAAGCTAGCAAGAGTTTAAGGCGTAAGTATGCTTATAGTCTTAATGGACTAGGAGGACTTGACGTAGTATATGCTCATACACTTGTAATCCTCTCATATGTCTTGTAAGAGGTTTTGCTTTGAAGTTCTTATTTTCATTCTAAGCATCTTCAATGCCTTATCTTCCCTTACCCCTCATTTGCTCTCCCTCTTATCTATGAGTATACCTGTAGTTTGTGGAGTATATCATCTTCTTGTACATCTTTATCATTGACTGCAGCATTGTAATTTTCCACCATACATTTTGTATCTTATATACATGTTTTCTTGTTTATATGTGTGTATTGTCTTCTGTGTGTGCGATACTCATGTTTATCATGACTGAAAATTTGGTACCAAAGCACAACTTGCAAGATTTCGTGAAGTCAAGCTTTGCATAGAAGAGGAGAACGGGTATATATAAGTTTTAGACATGCTTACTTTTTGTGAGTTTTATGTGCAGGCAGTTACTTCTTGTAGAGAATTCTCAAGCCTCTCTTCTTTTGGCCAATTTATGCTCACCTTTTGCTCGATTCTTGACTTTACCCACTCATCCCTTGTGTATTGGTGAATTTTCAACCTTATATAGTTGTAAGTCTCTATACATAAGTACTTTACTTATTGTCTTAATCTATGTGCACAATAAAGATTACTTTCAACTTCTAAGGAATTTCTTAAGTTTTTGTTTTAGGGTACCCAATCATCTAGATTTTAAGTGTCAGTTTTACATATTGCACATGGATAATTTTCAGCAGCCATAACTTGATTTAAAGTACCTTTAAATTGTGTTTTGACTCTAAATTTGCAAGTATAAATATAAAAAATAGAAGAAATCTTATTTCTCTATCAAATGTGAGAGTTATTGTTCAATTATGAACATAGATCCCAACTGAAATTTGCAGTTGGATTTTCTTGTGTGCACATAGACGATTTAGGTCCACACTTTATCATAGAACATCGAGGTCACATAGCTCTTACTTTTTGGATTTTTTAACTTTGAAGAATAGTTCCAAAACTTGTGATTGCAATTGCTCCTAGCTCATGACTTTTATTGTCCCTCTCCATGTACAATCAATTAAGTAGTAAATTTCTCCATGTGCAAGGGTAATTTTAAATAATTTTGGCAAATGCATACATAGCACGTTATCACTCCTAATATTGGCTCTAAGGGTCCTTGTTAATAACATAAGTTCTAAAACATGTAGTTCTTGAAGAGCAATCATGTTTACTAGCTTGTGTATATAAGTATCTAGATCACTTAAGTGTGATAATCAGCATGAAAGATTCGACTTGCTTTTGGAAAGGTTCGTTAGCTCATTGGGTTCTTGAAATCGAGTTCTTGAGACAAAACTCTATCTAACCATTTATTGAGCCCTTTATTGTATATCCATGTTTGACCAATCCAAAATTCTTGGGATTTTATGTCTCGATGATAGGCTTGCGAGAAGATCCAATTCTTCTTTTTGGAGTTTCATGCTCAAAAATGCTTTGATAGCAAAATATCTATGGAAAATCATTTCAGATCATTTACCAATCCACAAGGACCCAAGCAAACACCTCCAATAGGAAGAAGAGAAGATTCAACTAGAGATTAAAGATCTATTTCTACTTCTATTTTCTGGTGAATCACAAACCCCAGCTAAAACTACTCGGCCTACTTGTGATCCAACTTCTCAAGATCAAAAAAATATGGGAATCAAAGAATGTGTATGCAATGCCAACATCTCTCCGTCTATAAAAACACATGTGACCCCTCATTTTACACCTTGTTTAAATTCAAAAGGAGCTTGAGATAGGCTCAAAGATATGTTCTACACTCCAAATATTGTGAGAAAATGGTATCTTAAGTGTTAGCTATACAACTTGAGAATAGAAGAAGATAGTTCAGCTCAGGACACGTAACTAGAATTCAAGATCACCATAGAGAACTTTATAGCTCACTTTTGAGCCTTTTTATCCTTCAAAAAATAGGCAAAAAGTAAGTGCTTAACTAATGAAAAAGGGGCAATGTTATGTTTCCCCAAGTTTTCAAAAATACACAATTCTAAAAACTCAAATAAAATATTGTTTTCTTATGGGGTATGCTACACAAAGTATTATATTTGTTCTAGAGCATAGTAACAAGATATATTATCTCATCCTCAATGAAATAATAAAATATAATATCCCATCCTAAGCATAGTAATAAAATATAGAATTTGATTGACTGTAGAAATAATAGATTAAAATTTGAACATTCATGGAGAATACAATATCCGTTACATTTGGAGGGAATTTTAATTTATACCCCACTTTGTGATATCCATATGAGTGAACTTGAAACTCTAATACAACCAATCATCAAAGATCAAGATGGTTGCCTCACATTTTTATGTCGCCTCTCAAAAGATGCCCAATCTTTATCTAAAACTCTTTGAAAATGACCCAAAATCAAGGTTTTCAATAGTAAATGTCCAAAACTCCCTCTTTTTCACTCAGAACTTGGAAAATTTTTCTTCTACAAAGTTGTTCAAATGGATAGGAATTAGATGCCAAAGCAAGCCAAATCTCACAGAAGCACTTAATTTTGAAGAAAAATGTAGGTTTTGAAAAGCCTTTCATTTTGTTGAGGGTGGGATTTCAAATACATACAATCCCTTCACTTTTTGAGTTGAGTGTCGATATTGCATCTAAAAACACATGTTTTAAAACATGATATCAACGGTGGAGAAATTTATTATATAAACCCAAACTGAAGCTAAACAATTGTGAAAATCACTTGGAGTATTCCATTGTTCAAAGCGACCTGAACTTCAAGAACAAAAATACCTACATCAAATTTAAAAGACAAAAACATCTGTACAAGTTCCTAGATCTATAGAATTTTTGTTTCATAT
>CM035425.1:173642909-173665409 GCA_020310875.1 Ceratopteris richardii | reverse complement strand
GAAAATAAAATAGTTCTATCCAGAGAGCAAAGTGGTAATATATGATAGACTATTAGCAAGCATAGGTATCATAGTGATCAAATTTTTAATTTTAAAAGGTGATCTACCATATGAAACCTAAAAAAAAAAAAAAAAAAAAAAAAAAAAAAAAAAAAAAAAAAATTGGAATAAAAATCGTTAAAAACGATTTAAATCGCGAATGCGATTTTTACGATTTTTATTTTAAAAAAATCGTGCGATTTTTTTTACTATGCCTGCACATGCACCTGGCACAGTGGTTACTGGCCAATTCATATTTTCACATGTTCAAAAAGCCATTGAGGATGTGGGGAGTGAAAATGTGGTGCAAGTTGTGACCGACAATGGGGCTAACTGTGTGTCCATGGGGCGTATGGTTGAGGATATGTATCCCAAAATCAAATGGACACCTTGTGCATCACATAGCTTAGATCTACTCATGGAAGACATAGGGGGAATTCCATGGGTAAGAACCATCCTAGATAAAGCCAAATTTATAGTGAAGTTTGTCACTAGCCGCCCTAAAGTCCTCAACATTTTCCGCGCTCACTCCTCCTTAGATTTCCAAAAACCTTCTCTCACCCGTTTTTGTTACATGTACATAGTCGTTGATAGAGTCTTGAGAGTGAGGAAGGGTCTTTTGCGCACATGTGTTTCAGAAGAATGGTATCAATTATCTGAAGTTAGAGCAGGGAATTCTCTCTTCACAAAGTTTTCATCTCTTGTCATGGGAGAGGATGAACTTTGGGTGAAGGGAGAGATATTGGTAGCTGCTATTCAGCCTGTATACACTGTGCTCCGCATTACAGATATGGAGGGTAGCACACTTGGCCTTGTATACGAGTACATCAACCGTATACAAGATTGCATCCAGCGAGTCAATGGACTTTCAGAGGAAGAGTAAGTTTATTGCAATTTTTTACTTGTTTGTGTTCATTGTAATTTGTATGATTATAGTCTAGATAATTACTTACATATGTTTTTTAATTCTTTTAATAGAAAGAAGGGTTTATGTGATGCTGTCCAAAGTCGATGGGATTGGTTCCATAAACCAATCCATGCAGTTGCTCATATTCTTCATCCACTATGGAGGAGTGAGGAGCAATGCACAAACAAGATTCTTGAGGATAGCTGGATTGAGTACATCGCACGATGGACAGGTGGTGATGTAGCACTCTTGTCTCAGTTGGAGGATGAGAGAGTGCGGTTCCGTAGCATGGAGAAATATTTTGGGCAGGCTACGGCACGGCTACGAGAGAATCAGCTTTCTCCTGTCACATGGTGGGAGAAATATGGAGTTAGTACTCCTATATTGGTAAGTGATTTTTTAGTAAATATTTCATCTTATTATCAAAGAATGAAGTTTAAATAATTTGATTATGTGTGAATCGCAGAGAAAACTTGCCTTGCGGATACTTTCGCAAGATTGTAGTACAGGACCTGCAGAGAGGAATTGGAGCACATGGGCTCTATTCCATACAAAAAAGAGGAATAGATTGAGCCCAGCGCAACTTGAAAAGTTGGTGTATTGCCATTGCAATCTCAAGTTGTTAGAGTCTAAAGGACATAACATTGCTCCTCTACAGGTAAATAAATTCTTTGACATTTAGTCATGCATTTAAAATTTATATTTGTATTTAGTATATTCTAGAGTCTACTCTAGTCTCTATAATTTTGAAATTTTTAAATTGCAGGTTAATGTAGATTCTATTGATATCAGCCATGTCAAAGATATCCCTCAAATCCCTGAGGAGGAGAGAGAGATCTTTGCCATGCTTGCGATGGAGTCTGATAGGCATGTGCGTCAGACCCGTAGTCGCACTCGAAGAGATAGACCTCACATAGGTACAATTTACAAAGTTCAAATTATAATATATGGATTAATCATAAGATTCAAGAATATTTTTCATTCTACACTCTATTTTCAAAATTCTAATATATTGTTTTATGAAAATATTGTGCTATGTGTAGATGATCCATCATTGCCATCTACTAGTCGACCACGGAAGTATTATTCGAGACGAGGTGGACGAGCCCGAGGTCGTGGACAGCGCGGTGGGACATCTAGTGTTCGTGATATTGGTGGCCTTGGGACTTCTACAGAGCATGCACATGATTGGGAGGAGTTATCGGCCTCGTCTTCTAGCGGAGATGATCTTGGCCCAGATGCTAGAGCGATTGTAGCTCAGTTTGGACATTCAGAGTCGGATAGTACATCATCATGGGCTAGTACATTTGATGAGGATCCCATAGATGATGACTCCATGGATGACATTCAGGAGTCATGACTCATGACTCATGATTCATTAGACATCTTAGATTATAGTCTGGACTCTGTCATGTGATAGTGATCACTCTATGCTTTTTTGTATGACATTGCCACTTATTCTATGGTTTTTGTGCGTTCAGGCTTCAGCTATTGACATTCATGTATATCTTTTACTTTTCATCATTCATGTAATGAAATGTCATTGATCACTATCTCATTCATGGTGTAAATTGCAATGTAGATATGATGTTCATGATTTACCATTCATTAAAGTTCTACGATGTATGAGTCATGACTCATCAATGTAAATTGTAATGATGTATCATGTAATGGGGAGGGGTTCTAACTTCTAGAGTAGGTATTTTATGTGTTTTTGACACTAAATGTACTAGGGATTGTGCATACCTCAAATATAAGAAAAAAAATAAAAATCTCTCTTGATGAATAAAAACCCCGATTTTTATTTTTTTTTTAAAAAACCTCTACGATTTAAACGATTTAAATCCCGATTTAAATCTACGATTTAAATCTCTACTTTGTACTATGTATGTATGTATGTATGTATGTATGTATGTATGTATGTATGTATGTATGTATGTATGTATGTATGTATGTATGTACGTACGTACGTATGTATGTATGTCATAGTCACAGGGGGGACGCGTCCCCGGGCCCTAGGGACGCCGGGACGCCGTCCCCCCTTCCATATGTATGGGGACGCCTGGGCGGGACGTCTGCCGTCCCTGAAAATCCGTCATCACATGCTGCCGTCCCCGGGACGTTTTTTTGTTATGACGCCGTTTGGGGACGCCAGATTTTGGCGGGAGATTTTTTTTGACGAAAAAATTTGAAATTTTCGAATTCGAAAATTTAGCGCCCAGATTCTCTTTCTAGAGGCTTCTTTTGGGGCCCCAAAACAAGCATAAAAGGGGCTGTTTGCTGCCCTCAAAACACACAACTTACCTTCAGCTTTCTCTTGAGCTACCTTGGTGTGCACCCTTGCATATTCAGCAGCCCTCTCCACCCTCTTAACCTTTGGGCCTCTCTAGGAGAGTGATTTCAGCAGCCCCTCTCTTGAGTCCTCTCCTCAAGGCTCAAGAACTTACCCTTTGGAGTTCTAAACCTTCCTCCTCTCTTTCATTTGGAGTGTAGGAGCAGCCATTATGGCCTCTTCATCAAGCACATACAAGAGAAGGAAGGCCGTCGCAAAATGGACATGGTGGGAAGAGGTGGAGTCTCCAATGTCCACCGGAGAAGGAGGTGGTTCAAGACCATGGACATGCAAATTATGTGGATACAAAAGGACCGGTGGAGCGAACAAAGTGCGTGCCCATCTTCTTCATGAGAGTGGCAATGAAGTAAAATTTTGTAATGACATCACTTCGGAGAAAAAGCAAGAACTTCTCAACAAGCTTGCTGTGAGTGATGCCCATGTGCATGCCCGTCATGCTTCACAAGCTCCGGTCAACCCCGCATCATTTGTGAGAACTTCTACCTCTGTTTCCAGGGAGGCATCTTCATCGGCAACGACGGGTCGACCTCGTCCTCCTTCCACACCAAATGATATGCCATCTGTAAGCTCCACACCATATGGAGTCAGACGTATTCATCGTCAACAAACCCTTGATGACAAATGGAATCCCAAATTGAAGGAAGAGGTTGACATGGCAGTGGCAAGGTTTTTCTATCATGACCACATACCTTTCAATGCAGCCCGGTAAGTAATCATAATTCATATGGCATAACTGAATTTTCAATTTACCTACTTATTTGCAATTTATATAATGTAAATTCTCTTTTTGTTCATAGATCACCGTACTTCAAGGAGATGATGAAAAAAGTAGGGGAATATGGACCACAATATGTTCCTCCCAATTCAGAGAGTTTGCGTACAACTCTATTAGACAAGGAGAAGAAACTTGTGGAAGCCGCATGTGAGAACATCCGAAAGTCATGGGAAAGAAATGGAGTCTCCTTGCTCATGGATGGACGGAGTGATACACAACGGAGATCTATCCATGGAGTTGTCGCTTACTCTCGAGGTGAGATGTACTTCATATCATCCCATGATGCATCTGAGACAAGAAAATCAGCCGATGTGCTTGCTTCTGAGTGGGCAAGTGCCATAGAAATTGTGGGTCCAGCAAATGTTGTAGCGATTGTAGCGGATGGGGAAGCCGCAAATAGAGCAGCTTCCCAAATCATTGAAAGTATGTATCCTCATATCAGTGTTTGTTTTTGCATGGCTCATTGCCTAAATAATATTCTCAAAGACATTGGCACTTTGGATTGGATTTTGCCTTCAATCAATGAGGCAAATGCATTGGTGAGGTTCATCAACAATCATACACGGGTGAAGAATGAGTTCAGCAAAAGATCTGCTCTTGTTTTGCTGAAATATGCTGAAACACGATTTGCATATAACTTCATCATGTTACACCGTGTTGTGAAGTGTAGTGGTGTTTTAAGAGGCCTACTATTGAGTGATGAATTTGCAGCAATGCCAGAGGCTTCCACTTCAGTAGGAAAGGAATTCAAAAAACTAGCAGATAATGCAGCTTGGTGGGAGAATATTAGCAGCATAGTGGATATTGTGCGACCACTTGTGCACTTGCTAAGAGTGGTGGATTCTATGGACCCATGCATTGGCAAAGTATATGAAGCTATGGATCGAACCATAGAGTCACTTAAAAAGCTAGTGCAAGAGATGAGAAGTATGAAGAAATTTCATCAATATGTGTTCGACGATGGAATGCCTATTACTCCCCACTCCATGCAACGACATTCATGGTGGACCCTGAATTCCAAGATAAGAAACAACATGCTGATCCGGAGGTAGCAAGTGGATGGAGGACGATATTGGAGAGACTTGTCCCAGATAATGCATCGAGGAGGCTTATTAGAGATCAATTATCCAAATACAGAACTATGAAGGATGCTTCATTTTCATGTGCAGATGCTCAAGAAGATAGGTTTCGTGTCGGCACGGCTCTATGGTGGGAAGATTTTGGATTTGATGGTCCAGAGTTGCAACAATTGGCTATACGGATACTTAGCCAAGCTTGCACTACGAGTTGCCTTATGGAGTGTTTATGGACATGTAGCCTCTAAGAAGAGGAACAGACTTGGTGTGCAACGTGCCAGTGATCTTGTCTTTGTCAGTGCAAATTTAAGGATGCTTCGCAAGACCCAAAGCATGGCTTCAGATCCTTTTACAGAATGGGAGATGGAGGACCAGGTGCAAGGTCAAGAACATGAAGAAGAGGCACATGATTCAGAATACTTTGAGCAAGTGGAGATTCAGATTGCACCATGGGCTACCACCTCTACTGATGTAGCAGAGACTCCCCACTTGGATTCTCTTTGACACTTTAGTCTTGAGTTATCTTAGATCTATCATGATTCATCTATGTCATATGGGCCATGGCTGTATCTTTTTGGTTTTATTCACGATATGTACTCTTTTTGATATATGATATGATGATTATTTATTAATCATCCTAAATCGATGTAATCTTTTTTGACGAGATCATTGTAATATAGATGTGTTTCAACTTTCATTGCTTTGGCTCTTAAAACTTAAAAATTGTCTATGGTGTATGAGCATTGAGGTCACATGTGGTTTGTAACTTGTTCCATGTTGTCTCTCAAACAAGTGATAGCTTGATCAATGATCAAATAAGATAACATAACTTAGTGCTTACTCCATAGTGTATATCTACGGTGCGGAGAGCAACACATCACATGTTTTCATATATTTCACTTTGAACGGCTTATTTTTACTATTTTCTTGTTTATTTGTGCTCTTATAAGCTAACAAAATCCTTATGAATAGTTTCCATTTCAAATTAGCCTTAAAATATGCATATTTTGCGTGTCGTCCCGGATTGGCGTCCCTGGGACGGTCTAGGTCCCGTCCCCGACCCCGGGACGTCACTGTCCCCGCGACACGTCACCGTCCCCTGGTGACTATGATGTATGTATGTATGTACGTACGTACGTACGTACGTATATATATATATATATATATATATATATATATATATATATATATATATATATATATATATATATATATATATATATATATATATATATATATATATATACACACACACACACACACACACACATATATATATATAGACACACATCTCTCTCTCTCTCTCTCTCTCTCTCTCTCTCTCTCTCTCTCTCTCTCTCTCTCTCTCTCTCTCTCTCTCTCTCTCTCTCTCTCTCTCTCTCTCTCTCTCTCTCTCTCTCTCTCTCTCTCTCTCTCTCTCTCTCTCTCTCTCTCTCTCTCTCTCTCTCTCTCTCTCTCTCTCTCTCTCTCTCTCTCTCACCCACTCTCTTCGATCTCTACATCGACGAGATCACGGAGTATATACAGCGAGCAGGAGGGCGAGGAGGAGACCTCAGAGGTACGCCAGTACATATCCTATTATATGCTGATGACATTGTCCTGCTCTCAGAGTCACAGGAGGGGTTGCAGTCACCTCGATACCTTTTGCATGGAGAGAGGACTCACAGTGAACCGTGGCAAGACCAAGGTCATGATCTTCCATACCTCCAGGACAGTACGCCATCGCGCCTCTTTCACAGCAGCTCGAGGACAGATAGAGGTAGTGGACTCCTACGTCTACCTAGGTATCACCTTCTCGGGCAGCACAGGGGTATTCTCCATGGCACAGGCTGCGAGAGATAGTTTGACGCGAGGTTATGCGGCACTTGCAGGATTGGAGAGACGCTGCTTTAAGACACATTTTCAGGAGCCCCGGACTAAGGGGTGGCTCTTTCACACTCTAGTGACACCCGCATTGATGTACGCAGCAACAGTATGGGCACCAGGGATCACAGAGGCGATGTGGACGCAGATTGAGAGGCCCAAGATCACCATGATATCACACTTGCTGCGCAGCAAGCCCTCCGTTCCACATGACATTATACGAGCTGAGCTTGGCACACCACCGATGCTAGTGGAGGCCCTCTTCCAGATGGTGACCTTTATTCTAAGAGTTAGAGAGCTCCCCACTAGCCGACTCACCAGGCTTGCATTTGAGAGCTCTAGACATTTGGCAGAGACAGGGCATGAGAGAGTATGGTATGCATAGACTTACCGATGGTTAGCAGACCATGGCATGAGCATTACGGATCTCCCCCCCTTTCAGTATGACCTCTCTCCCCCCCACATTACCCTCTCTCGTTCGGAGAGGAATAGGATCATCCGTCAAGACCTACTACAGATACACGTCAGGGAGACATGGATAGCACCACGAGGGCCTCTTCCCACAAAGAGCCAACACTACAGAGAGCACTTCCTGACTGTGACAGCGGATGGTTTCATTCAGAGACCACGATACATGGATACATATATGGCACCAGCTGAGAGAGTGGCCATTGGGCAGCTCAGAGTATCATCACACCAGCTTGAGATTGAGATTGGGCAAGCCACACATACCCCCAGGGCTGAGCGATTATGCAGGATATGTACAGAGGAGGTGGAGGACGAGGAGCACTACACATGTAGATGCCAGGCATATGAGGACATCAGAGACCGCTACCCACAGCTCTTCGGGGGGCCTAGAGAGATCAGGGCTTTATTGGGGACAGAGGACCAACGCCCTCTAGGTCGTTTCCTAGTGGAGCTCCAACACCGTCGCGCATAACTCCTCGAGCAGCAGATGGAGATACACCTGACCCCCCCCCCCCCCTCAGACTTATATTACAGATTTTTTCAGACCCACATACACTCGAGGGCAAAGCTCGATGCGGGGTGTCACATTACACAGAGCAGAGGAGCTTAGACGACAGCGTCGACGACCGAGACCCCTTGTCCGGAGAGCTCGTCCACATCAGAGAGAGATTCAGGCGATTCACGCACGCCATGACATGGAGATACAGAGACGTCAGCAGCGCACCCCTATCGATTTGGACACCCAGAGCATTTTGAGGATCGCCATGATGCCTTACCCACCGATGCATTATATCCTACACCCACTCAAGGCATTTAGGGGGTTGTGATACCATCGAGCCTCCCCTCCCTATGCATATCATATTTGTATCTCACCCATTGAGCATATAGAGTGCATACCCATAGCACCCCACACCCTTGATACCAGCTACTATCCCTCCTCTTATACCCGTTTGCAGTACTCACACTTTATTTTCGTTTTGGATCACAGTGGATTGGATCATACTGATGTATATGTTTTGTCTCATAGGCCGATTTTGGCCTCTAATAGACGTTAAAAAGTCTTTCTTTCTTTCTTTCTCTCTCTCTCTCTCTCTCTCTCTCTCTCTCTCTCTCTCTCTCTCTCTCTCTCTCTCTCTCTCTCTCTCTCTCTCTCTCTCTCTCTCTCTCTCTCTCTCTCTCTCTCTCTCTCTCTCTCTCTCTCTCTCTCTCTCTCTCTCGCTCTCTCTCTCTCTCTCTCTCTCTCTCTCTCTCTCTCTCTGATCGGTCCCATAGATGTACCTGATCGGTCCCATAGGTCGATTTCGGCCTCCCGTGGACGTTAATATATCTTTCTTTCTTTCTTTCTTTCTCTCTCTCTCTCTCTCTCTCTCTCTCTCTCTCTCTCTCTCTCTCTCTCTCTCTCTCTCTCTCTCTCTCTCTCTCTCTCTCTCTCTCTCTCTCTCTCTCTCTCTCTCTCTCTCTCTTCTCGGAGCGACAGGACGTAGAGTTGATCGACCTTCTCATGAGTAGGGATTGTGCCACCGCGTGGAGGGCACTACGTGAGCCACGTCCACCTACACCCATAGCAGATCCTTCGACTTGGCACACCTACGCCCAGAGGTTATATGACGTCCCAGGACAGCCACCATTACCGATTCCTTCCACACCGCGTCCGGTGATATCCACCCTCTTTAGAGCAGGCATGGTACGACAGGCCATCCATAGGCTACAGCATGGCCGTTCAGCAGACCACATGGGGCTACAGGGAGAGCACTTTATATACGCAGCAGATGTAGTTTCCCACTTGATCGCCCATCTCTTCAACCGTGCTTTGGTTGAGGGATTACCCGACTCATGGACTATGCATACCATTACGCCTATCCATAAGTCCGGCGATATGATGGACCCAGGGAACTACAGGACTATTATGATAGGCCATATCCTGGCCAAGAACTATGGGGCAGTACTAGAGGCAGAGCTCAGTACACACGCTGAGGCAGCGGGGATCAGAGCACCCGGCCAGGCAGGCTTCCGCCGCACTTTCTCCACCATCGACCACATCTTCGTGCTTCGTTGCTTGATTCAGAGCGCGAAGGCGAGGAAGCAGAGATTATACTGTTGCTTTGTGGATTTCCGCAAAGCCTTCGACATGGTCCCTCGAGAGAGACTACTACGGAGGCTCCAGGAGTTACAGCTTCCATCAGACATGCTATGGGCCATCCACGCTTTGTATGCACGAGTCACAGGCAGGGTACGCTGCCCCGGCGGTCTATCAGACAGCCTTGTTAGCACCATTGGTGTGAAACAAGGTTGCCCTCTCTCACCCACTCTCTTCGGTCTCTACATCGACGAGATCACGGAGTATATACAGCGAGCAGGAGGGCGAGGAGGAGACCTCGGAGGTACGCCAGTACATATCCTATTATATGCTGATGACATTGTCCTTCTCTCAGAGTCACAAGAGGGGTTGGAGTCACATTTACAGGCGCTCGATACCTTTTGCATGGAGAGAGGACTCAGAGTGAACCTTGGAAAGACCAAGGTCATGATCTTCCATACCTCCAGGACAGTACGCTATCGCGCTTCTTTCACAGCAGCTGGAGGACAGATAGAGGTAGTGGACTCCTACGTCTACCAAGGTATCACCTTCTCGGGCAGCACAGGGGTATTCTCCATGGCACAGGCTGCGAGAGATAGATTGACGCGAGGTTATGCGGCACTTGCAGGATTGGAGAGATGCTACTTTCAGACACATTTTCAGGAGCCCCGGACTAAGGGGTGGCTCTTTGACACTCTAGTGACACCCGTATTGATGTACGCAGCAGCAGTATGGGCACCAGGGATCACAGAGGCGATGTGGACGCAGATTGAGAGGCCCCAGATCACCATGATATCACGCTTGCTGCGCAGCAAGCCCTCCGTTCCACATGACATTATACGAGCTGAGCTTGGCACACCACCGATGCTAGTGGAGGCCCTCTTCCAGTTGGTGACCTTTATTCTGAGAGTCAGAGAGCTCCCCACTAGCCGACTCACCAGGCTTGCATTTGAGAGCTCTAGACATTTGGAAGAGACAGGGCATGAGAGAGTATGGTATGCACAGACTTACCGATGGTTAGCAGACCATGGCATGAGCACTACGGATCTCCCCCCTTTTCAGTATGACCTCTCTTCCCCCCACATTACCCTCTCTCGTTCGGAGAGGAATAGGATCATCCGTCAGGACCTACAACAGATACACGTCAGGGAGACATGGATAGCACCACGGGAGCCTCTTCCCACAAAGAGGCAACACTACAGAGAGCACTTCCTGACTGTGACAGCGGATGGTTTCATTCAGAGACCACGATACATGGATACATATATGGCACCAGCTGAGAGAGTGGCCATTCGGCAGCTCAGAGTATCATCAAACCAGCTCGAGATTGAGATTGGGCGAGCCACACATACCCCCAGGGATCAGCGATTATGCAGGATATGTAGAGAGGAGGTGGAGGACGAGGAGCACTACACATGTAGATGCCAGGCATATGAGGACATCAGAGACCGCTACCCACAGCTCTTCAAGGGGCCTAGAGAGATCAGGGCTTTATTGGGGACAGAGGACCAGCGCCCTCTAGGTCGTTTCCTGGTAGAGCTCCAGCACCGTCGCGCATCACTACTCCAGCAGCAGATGGAGATACACCTGACCCCCCCCCCCCCCCCCAGACTTATATTACAGATCTCTTCAGACCAAGATACACTCGAGGGCCAAGCTCGATGCGGGGTGTCACATTACACAGAGGAGAGGAGCTTACACGTCAGCGTCGAAGACCGAGACCCCTTGTCCGGAGAGCTCGCCCACATCAGAGAGAGATTCAGGCGATTCACGCACGCCATGACATGGAGATACAGAGACGTCAGCAGCGCACCCCTATCGATTTGGACGCCCAGAGCATTTTGAGGATCGCCATGATGCCTTACCCACCGATGCATTATATCCTACACCCACTCAAGGCATTTAGGGGGTTGTGATACCATCGAGCCTCCCCTCCCTATGCATATCATATTTGTATCTCACCCATTGAGCATATAGAGTGCATACCCATAGCACCCCACACCTTTGATACCAGCTACTATCCCTCCTTTTATACCCGTTTGCAGTACTCGCACTTTATTTTCGTTTTGGATCACAGTGGATTGGATCATACTGATGTATATGTTTTGTCTCATAGGCCGATTTTGGCCTCTAATAGACGTTAAAAAGTCTTTCTTTCTCTCTCTCTCTCTCTCTCTCTCTCTCTCTCTCTCTCTCTCTCTCTCTCTCTCTCTCTCTCTCTCTCTCTCTCTCTCTCTCTCTCTCTCTCTCTCTCTCTCTCTCTCTCTCTCTCTCTCTCTCTCTACACATGGTTACTACATTTGTACATGGTTTTGTCTCATAGGCCAAGTTTGGCCTCCAGAAGACGTTAATATGACTTTCTTTCTCTCTCTCTCTCTCTCTCTCTCTCTCTCTCTCTCTCTCTCTCTCTCTCTCTCTCTCTCTCTCTCTCTCTCTCTCTCTCTCTCTCTCTCTCTCTCTCTCTCTCTCTCTCTCTCTCTCTCTCTCTCTCTCTCTCTCTCTCTCTCTCTCTCTCTCTCTCTCTCTCTCTCTCTCTCTCTCTCTCTCTCTCTCTCTCTCTCTCTTCTGTCTCTCTCTCTAGGGTTTCTGCGTCAGCCTCCTCTCGCTACTAGGGTTTCTGTTTCTGCGTCAGCCTCTCGCGCTCAGCCCTCGGTCAGCCTCTCGCGCTCAGCCCTCGGTCCCCTCTCTCTCTCTCAGCCGTCGGTCCTCTCGCGCTCAGACCTGAGCCTCTCTCTCTCTCTGCGCTGCTCCCAGTCCGCCCTCGCCACCTGTGCTGCACCCGCCAGGTCTGCCCCGCCACCTACATTGCCCCCGCCCACCAGGTCCGCCGCCACCTGCGCCCTACCATCTGCACGCCAATGTCGCCCGCCAACATCCCTGCAGTTCCCGCCAAGATCGCCGTGCAGAAACCCCAACCTATCGAAACATAAACCCTACACCGAGCGCTCCCACACATGTCGCCCTTCAACCACCCCAACGTCGAATTCCTGAAACCCTAAGTCTAAACCTAAACCCTAATTCCAAATAATTCCCACCCTTACTCCATCGCGCATCGGGCGCGCTCCCGTCTTCATCGCAAGTCTTTAGGCTCAGTACACTGAGCATTTTTTTTTCACCTTCGAATGCAATGAGCGCTACGGCTAAGAAGGACGATTTGACAAAAATGGAGGACAAACTGACCATAGCTATCAAGGAAAACAAGAAGATGGTGGACTCCACTATCACGGCCATCATCAGCCGCCTCTCAAAGCTCGAGAAGGAAGTAGAAACGTATCATAAGGAGAGGGAAGCATGGCAAAAAGAGAAAGAAGAATGGGCTAAGGAGAGGGCAAACATGAAAGAGGAATTGGAGCTTCTCAAAACTTCAATGGTCTCTCTTACACCCGAAGAAGGAGAGATTAATATGAACAAGACAGAAGCTCTCAAAGAAGAACTCACCAAATCCTTGACCGAGAGCATGGAAAACAAATTAGAAGCTACCAAAGAAGGGTGGATCGACATAGTGAAGAAGAACATCAAAAAAGAAGCCAAAGAGAAAGCACAAAAGGAAGAAGCCCTCATCGTGCACACCACTATTGAGGAAGAAAAGATGAGACATGCCTGCCGTCTCAATGTACGCATCACAGGCATTGAAGAAAAAGAAGGCTCTACCCCCGAGTCCGATGGGAAGACACTATGCAAGATACTCGGCTACAAAGAGGAGTCCCCCCCATTCATCAAGTCTTGGAGAACGGGACGAGACCCCACGAAGAAGAGAGCTCTCATTCTACACTTCCCTTCCGAAGATATAAGATCTACTTTCCTACGCAAGAGGGTGATTTTGAGAGCACTTGATGGCCCCCCCATCTACCTTGACGATGATCTCACACCCATGCAGGTAGCACACCGTCGTGCATGCATGCCGAGAGTACATCAAGCTCGCAAAGAAGGAAAGAAGGCTTCATACAGAGATGGTCGTGTCATCATTGATGGCAAGGCCATCCCATAGGGATTCGCGGCCTGTGAGACACTCGAGGAGATACACCTTGCAGTTTGGAACTGCAATGGAGATCTATGGACACACCCAGAGAGATTGGAAGAGGTGCGCAAAGGCAAAGACATCATTATGCTCACAGAGACACATGAGAGCCCGGACCGGGGCCTACCTCAAGTCCACGGTTTTCAGTGGGAGTCCACATACAGAGAGTGTACACGTCAGCACACCACCCGAGGATCAGGAGGAGTAGCCATACTCTTTAGAGATGGACTTCAGAGCAGGATACAGATAGTCGCACGTGATTCACAGGCCAGGTATCTTCGGATTCGACTCCAGCTCTCGCAGGAGCGGATCATCTTCATAGCATTATGCTACTTTGCTCCTTCTAGCTCGCGTTTCGCTATCATAGATCGAGAGGAGGACTCACCATACACTTGCTTGTCAGAAGAGATTACAGAGTACTCTGCATTAGGGGAAGTCTTCCTTATGGGAGACTTCAATGCAAGGACAGGCAACGATCAGTGTGAGATATTTGACCCAGAAGACCCAGAGATACTACATACCATAGAGGATGAGTCTACAGCTCGAGCTTCAGCTGACCCTACACACACTCACTATGGCACTCACCTACTCAGACTAGGCTCTCGACATAATCTCGTTATCTATAACGGGATGACTCAGTGGCCTACCTCAGGAGGATTGACATGCATACCACACTCAGTCACAGATGGCGGGGGAAGTACAGTAGATTACGTCATGGGGTCCAGAGAGGCCATCCACCTACTTACCTCATTCACCATCCCACCCATACCCATTGGGGCCGATCACACATACCTCGCACTCTCCTTGAAGGGAGACACCCCTTTACGCATACCCGCAGCACGCATCCCACACACCACCATCCACTTCACACACGAGCTAGCTCACATATATGCGGCTCGAGTCGAGAAGGGTCTTCTCTTACTTCATCCTGACACTCCACTATCCCTACTCACCTCTCAGATAGCATCAGTTCTTCAGACATCAGCCATCAGCTCCTTCCCACACACCATCCATTCTCGTCACACACCTCCTCCCGGGACTATGCCACAACATCGTTGGTATGATGAGGATTGCAGAGATCTTTACCGCCGACTACGAGCTCAGCGAGCATTGGGAGAGATCACAAAGAGAGAGGCCAAGGGACAGATGAAGACTCTCACACGTCGAAAGAGGCGAGCCTTTGAGGAGGCACAGGAGCTTGAGCTATACCATCTCTTTATGAGTATGGACAGTGCTGCAGCATGGCACAGCCTACGAGAGCCACGCCCGACCACACCTATTGGAGACCCACACACATGGCATGACTATGCTCAGAGGTTATATGAGGTACCTAGGCAGCCTCCCATTCCCCAGCCACTTGAGCCTCGCCCTACTAGTTCTTCTCTCTTCACAGCAAAGATGGTTGAGAGGGCCATACGACGACTGCGACATGGACGTTCGACAGACCACGCGGGATTGCAGAGCGAGCATCTCATATATGCAGCCTCCACTATAGCCCCATTGATTGCACATGTCTTCAACCGGGCTATAGGAGAGGGCTTCCCAGAGGAGTGGACTAGGCACACCATTGTGCCTATCCACAAATCGGGCGACACCCTGGATCCAGGGAACTACAGGACCATCATGATTGGCCACACCATGGCCAAACTATACGGTGCCATACTTGAGGCAGAGCTCAGCTCATATGCAGAGACTGAGGGGCTACGAGCACGAGGCCAGGCAGGTTTTCGACGGGCTTTCTCTACTATTGATCACATCTTCATTCTGCGTTGCCTCATTGATGGGGCAAGGATGCGGAAGAAGAGGCTATATTGCTGCTTTGTGGACTTCCGCAAAGCTTTTGATACGGTGCCGCGAGAGAGGCTCTTCCAGCGCCTCCAGAGCTTGGGAGTACCATCAGGGATGATTTGGGCCATCTATGCACTCTATGAGCAGGTGACTGGGAGGGTACGGTGTCCAGGAGGTATGTCTGAGGCCATTGCTAGCACCATCGGTGTTAAGCAAGGCTGCCCACTCTCTCCCACTCTATTTGGTCTCTACATTGACGAGATTGAGGACTACATTCTCCGAGCTGGAGGAGAGGGTGCAGACCTCGCAGGTACACATGTCCACATTTTATTATATGCCGATGACATTGTCTTGATTTCAGAGTCACCCGAGGGATTACAGCGCCACCTTGAGGCCCTGGATGAGTTTTGTACACAGAGGGGCTTGACAGTAAACCTTGGCAAGACCAAGGTCATGATCTTCCACACCTCCCCCATGGTGAGGAATGGAGCAGGATTCAGAGCTGGTGGTGGACAGATTGAGGTGGTCACTTCCTATGTCTATCTCGGAGTCACATTCACGAGCTTGCCTGGCCCCTTCAGCATGAGACAGGCAGCCACCGATAGACTCACACGCGGATATGCAGCTTTAGCCATGTTAGAGCGGAGATGTCACCAAGCACACTTCCAGGAGCCCCGCACGAAGGGCTGGCTATTTGACACACTGGTCAGACCAGCTATGATGTATGCCGCGACGGTTTGGGCCCCAGGTCTCACAGTCACCCAGTGGAGTGCGATCGAGAGGCCACAGGTACGTATGATCTCGCGATTATTTCGTGGGAAACAGTCGGTGCCACATGACATCATCAGGGCAGAGCTAGCTGCACCACCCATGGCAGTAGAGGCACTATTCCAGACTATCTGCTTTATTCAGAGGATTAGGGACCTCCCTACAGATAGACTCACACACAGAGCTCTTGAGGCATCTATACAGATATCAGAGTCAGGATATGAGAGAGCTTGGTACACTCAGGTTAGAGTCTGGTTTGATAGTCATGGACTTGATATGGACAGATTGCCGCCTTTTCAGTATGACCCAGATTCACCTCACATCCACCTCTCTCGTCGTGAGAGGAATGTTGTGCTCAGACAGGATCTCTGGCAGCTTTACATTAGTCAGACATGGCACACACCACACATGGGATCGAGACTATCGCACTATCGAGACCAGTTCATAGACATACTAGCTGACGGTTTCATCCAGCGACCACGCTACATGGATACTCACATGCCTCATAGCTCGAGGGTAGCGATTGGCCAGCTGAGAGTCTCATCACACCGACTCGAGATTGAGACGGGCAGAGCCGCAGACATTCCCAGAGAGGAGCGGATATGCAGAGTATGCAGAGTAGAGATGGAGGATGAGGAGCACTTTGTATGCAGATGTAGCGCATATGATGGCATCAGAGGCAGATACGAGACTCTGTTTGCAGGGCAGCCCACCCTCCGAGAGATCATGGACTCTAGAGACCAGCGACAGCTCGGGCGATTCTTACTAGAGATACAGAGTCACAGAGATTCCCTACTCCAGCCTACTGTAGCACTCCACACAGGAGGGAGACAGAGCCAGCTCACTGACTTCTTTATTCCACGACGTGCTGCAGCCCTCCCCCCCTCAGCCCACACACCGAGCGGGGTGACTCTTCAGCAGGCTCAGATATCTCGAGCTAGGAGACGACCCCGTGCTATAGGATATCGGGCCCCGAGACTTCACCAACACCAGATTGCGGAGATCCAGGCTTGTGACCATCGCGCCATGGAGGAGAGACGATCCCAGATGATGGCCGATCCCGTTGCAGCCATCAGGGTGGCCCTGACTCCACCTCCACCTATGTATCACATATTACACCCACCCACTAGCACAGGATGGAGCTAGTAGTCGTTTTAGATGCATTCTCATGGTTGTTGTACTACCCTTTTGCATATAGACTATCATAGATATCGCACTCCATACACCCCCCACCATTTTCATGGGTATCCCCACACGCATACTACGGAGATCTATATCAGCTTAACCAGTTTCTTTTCAGCACTTTTATCTTTTCTGATTGACAGAAGATACACCCATGTACATCGATTTGTCTCATAGGCCGAGTTCGGCCTCCTAATAGACGTAAAAACACTTTCTTTCTCTCTCTCTCTCTCTCTCTCTCTCTCTCTCTCTCTCTCTCTCTCTCTCTCTCTCTCTCTCTCTCTCTCTCTCTCTCTCTCTCTCTCTCTCTCTCTCTCTCTCTCTCTCTCTCTCTCTCTCTCTCTCTCTCTCTCTCTCTCTCTCTCTCTCTCTCTCTCTCTCTCTCTCTCATCTACGGATGCACGACCCTAGCACCGCTCATTGCCCACCTCTTCAACCCAGCATTGGTTAAAGGGTTTCCTAACTCATGGACTGAGCACACCATTGTGCCCATTCATAAGTCAGGTGATGTTATGGATCCATCCACATACCAGACGATCATGATTGGCCCCATACTGGCCAAGTTATATGGGGCAGTGCTAGAGACAGAGTTGAGCACTCTTGCCGAGAGGAAGGGTGTCAAGGCCCCGAGACAGGAAGGATTCAGACGAGATTACTCTACCATTGACCACATCTTCACTTTGAGATGCTTGATTGACCAGGCACGAGTGAGGAAGAGGAGATTGTACTGTTGCTTTGTGGACTTCCGCAACGCCTTCGACACAGTTCCCAAGGAGAGGCTCTTCAGACGTCTACACGATATCGGGGCTCCAGAGGAGATGATATGGGGGATCTACGCCTTATATGAGAGAGTATCAGGTAGAGTCAGATGCCCAGGCGGTCTATCCAATTCACTTGCTAGCACCATCGGGGTGAAGCAAGGGTGCCCCCTCTCACCCACCCTTTTTGGTTTATACATTGACGAGATAGTGGACTTCATATGGCAGCAAGGAGGAGAGGGCATTGAGGTACGAGGGACTACTATCCACATTCTTTTATATGCTGATGATATTGTGCTCGTTTCAGAGTCTGCACAGGGTCTACAGCGTCACCTACACGGCCTAGATGATTTTTGTACACATAGAGGGTTATCAGTGAACCTTGGTAAAACCAAGGTTTTGATCTTCCATACATCAGCACAGGTGAGGAGACACAGTTCTTTCACAGCGGCAGGCGGACCCATTGAGGTAGTTGGTTCATATGTCTTCTTGGGAGTGACTTTCACAGCAGCCTCTGGGTTTTCTCCATGTCTCAGGCAGCCCGTAATCGCATCATACGTGGATACGCAGTGCTAGCTTTGATGGAGAGACAGTGTCACCAGGCATATTTTCAAGAGCCCCGCACAAAGGGGTGGCTCTTCGACACTTTAGTTACCCCAGCACTCATGTATGGTGCAGCTATATGGGGACCGGGATTAGCTACATCATCATGGATAGCACTAGAGAGACCGCAGATTCTCATGATTGCTAGACTCATCCGCAGCAAATCTTCGGTACCCCATGATATCATTAGGGCAGAGCTTGCTGCACCACCGATGCTAGTAGAGGCACTCTTCCAAACAGTATGCCTATTACACAGGATCCAGAGCATGGACACAGAGCGCATCACTTACAGAGCTTTCCAGGCATCACGCGACATGGCACTAGCCGAAGACACCTCATCATGGTATGCACAAACACGGGATTGGCTTGCCCTCCATGGTTTTGACATAGACAGACTACCACCAGTACAGTATGACTCCTAGGCTTCCACCTATTCACTCTCTCACCAAGAGAGAAATAGGATCATCCGTCAAGAGATATGGCATACATACACATTGAGGACATGGATGAACTCGGGGAGGACATTGACACCGAAAATGCTTCACTACCGTGAGCATTTTCTACGGATTTCAGACCAGGGCTTCATTGAGACTCCACGCTACATGCAGACATACCTACCACACCACCTTCGAGTCATCATTGGGCAGCTTCGAGTTTCATCACATCAGCTCGAGATCGAGAGGGGTCGGGCTAGAGGAGTCCCTAGAGAGGAGAGGTGGTGCCCAGTATGCCATACAGAGATAGAGAGTGAGGAGCACCTCGTTATCAGATGCCAGGCATACTCGGACCTACGAGCACAGTTCCAGATAGAGGAGTCACTCCAGTTGTGCATGACCACTACAGACCAGCGGAGGATGGGGCGTTTCCTCATGGCTGCATATGAGAGACGAGATCAGATGCTAGAGCCTACACACCAGACACGGGTGAGTACCCAGCAGACTATTACTCAGTATTTTGAGCGCGTTGGTCGACATCGTATGGACCCGCCTCCCAGAGGCATAGGGCTCACACTCCCGCAAGCAGCGGCACAGAGAGTGCGACGCCGACCACATCTGGTTGGGTACCGACAACCACGACTACACCAGGAGGATATCTCACGCATCAGGATAGCCCACGACTACATGATCGAGCATAGGCGCACTACCACCACTTGGACAGGCTTCCTCCAGAAGGCACTCCTACCGCCGCCGATGTACCATATACTCCACCCACCTCCACCCATCATCAGCACTTAGGGTATACATATTCACTCCCTCATGGCTCCCCTTGGTATCACGTGGTCATTATCTGCTGAGCCAGAGCCACTCTCCCCCCAGGCACCATTATTTTATTCCCACTACCTCCTCATTACAGGTACCACCATCCTTTGCTGTTTTCCGCCTACACAGTTTTGTGTAGTGAGTATTTTTTTCCTTTCCATTGCTACACAGAGATTACCACAGTTGTATATGATTTTGTCTCATAGGCCAAGTTTGGCCTTTGGAAGATGTTAATATACCTCTCTCTCTCTCTCTCTCTCTCTCTCTCTCTCTCTCTCTCTCTCTCTCTCTCTCTCTCTCTCTCTCTCTCTCTCTCTCTCTCTCTCTCTCTCTCTCTCTCTCTCTCTCTCTCTCTCTCTCTCTCTCTCTCTCTCTCTCTCTCTCTCTCTCTCTCTCTCTCTCTCTCTCTCTCTCTCTCTCTCTTTCACGGCAGCTGGAGGACAGATAGAGGTAGTGGACTCCTACGTCTACCTAGGTATCACCTTCTCGGGCAGCACAGGGGTATTCTCCATGGCACAGGCTGCGAGAGATAGATTGACGCGAGGTTATGCGGCACTTGTAGGATTGGAGAGACGCTGCTTTCAGACACATTTTCAGGAGCCCCGGACTAAGGCGTGGCTCTTTGACACTCTAGTGACACCCGCATTGATGTACGCAGCAGCAGTATGGGCACCAGGGATCACAGAGGCGATGTGGACGCAGATTGAGAGGCCCCAGATCACCATGATATCACGCTTGCTGCGCAGCAAGCCCTCCGTTCCACATGACATTATACGAGCTGAGCTTGGCACACCACCGATGCTAGTGGAGGCCCTCTTCCAGTTGGTGACCTTTATTCTGAGAGTCAGAGAGCTCCCCACTAGCCGACTCACCAGGCTTGCATTTGAGAGCTCTAGACATTTGGCACAGACAGGGCATGAGAGAGTATGGTATGCACAGACTTACCGATGGTTAGCAGACCATGGCATGAGCATTACGGATCTCCCCCCTTTTCAGTATGACCTCTCTTCCCCCCACATTACCCTCTCTCGTTCGGAGAGGAATAGGATCATCCGTCAGGACCTACTACAGATACACGTCAGGGAGACATGGATAGCACCACGGGAGCCTCTTCCCACAAAGAGGCAACACTACAGAGAGCACTTCTTAACTGTGACAGCGGATGGTTTCATTCAGAGACCACGATACATGGATACATATATGGCACCAGCTCAGAGAGTGGCCATTGGGCAGCTCAGAGTATCATCACACCAACTCGAGATTGAGATTGGGCGAGCCACACATACCCCCAGGCATGAGCGATTATGCAGGATATGTAGAGAGGAGGTGGAGGACGAGGAGCACTACACATGTAGATGCCAGGCATATGAGGACATCAGAGACCGCTACCCACAGCTCTTCAGGGGGCCTAGAGAGATCAGGGCTTTATTGGGGACAGAGGACCAGCGCCCTCTAGGTCGTTTCCTAGTAGAGCTCCAGCACCGTCGCGCATCACTCCTCCAGCAGCAGATGGAGATACACCTGACCGCCCCCCCTCAGACTTATATTACAGATTTTTTCAGACCCACATACACTCGGGGGCCCAGCTCGATGCGGGGTGTCACATTACACAGAGCAGAGGAGCTTAGACGACAGCGTCGACGACCGAGACCCCTTGTCCGGAGAGCTCGTCCACATCAGAGAGAGATTCAGGCGATTCACGCACGCCATGACATGGAGATACAGAGACGTCAGCAGCGCACCCCTATCGATTTGGACGCCCAGAGCATTTTGAGGATCGCCATGATGCCTTACCCACCGATGCATTATATCCTACACCCACTCCAGGCATTTAGGGGGTTGTGATACCATCGAGCCTCCCCTCCCTACGCATATCATATTTGTATCTCACCCATGGAGCATATAGAGTGCATACCCATAGCACCCCACACCCTTGATGCTAGCTACTATCCCTCCTTTTATACCCGTTTGCAGTACTCACACTTTATTTTCGTTTTGGATCACAGTGGATTGGATCATACTCATGTATATGTTTTGTCTCATAGGCCGATTTTGGCCTCTAATAGACGTTAAAAAGTCTTTCTTTCTTTCTTTCTTTCTCTCTCTCTCTCTCTCTCTCTCTCTCTCTCTCTCTCTCTCTCTCTCTCTCTCTCTCTCTCTCTCTCTCTCTCTCTCTCTCTCTCTCTCTCTCTCTCTCTCTCTCTCTCTCTCTCTCTCTCTCTCTCTCTCTGGTACGAGAGAGAGTATCTGGTAGAGTCAGATGTCCAGGGGGCTTATCTGATCCACTTGCTAGCACTATCGGGGTGAAGCAAGGATGGGTCCACTGTCCATATTCTTTTATACGCTGATGATATTGTATTGGTTTCAGAGTCTGCAGAAGGTCTACAGCATCATCTACACGGCCTAGATGACTTTTGCAGACACAGAGGGTTATCTGTGAACCTTGGTAAAACCAAGGTCTTGATCTTTCATACATCAGCACAGGTACGCAGACATAGTTTGTTCACAGCTGCAGAGGGACCGATCGAGGTGGTCGGATCATATGTTTACTTGGGGGTGACATTTA